>JAZHPH010000093.1:347008-422933 GCA_037356405.1 Nasonia oneida
TCTCTCTCTCTCTCTCGGTCGCTCTCGCTCCCTCTCTCGCTCGCCCCGCCGAGTTACCGCGGCGCGCTCGCATATGCGCGGCGGCGATGCGCACGCATCACTCCGCCTCGTGCTGTGTTCTGCGCTTGTCCCGATTTCGCTTCTTTGTTTCGCGGCGCGACTCCTGGTGCGAACAGGAGCAGGTGCGTGTCGGCTGCGTCGGTACAGCCTGGCGAACCGCGGCGGCGCTACCGTGAGGGCATAGTCACCTGCCGAGCCTGCAGGGGAGCCACCGTTGCTCCATGCGGTTGGCAGGTGAGGTTAGCTTTCTCGGCGCTACGACAGTCAATGTTATTGTTCCTCTGTTGCATGAATAAATGCAGCTGGGAACAACATTGATTGCGCGAACAGTGTGGTGCTTGTGTACGCGTGTACCCGAGCAGGCTACACGTCGCAACACCCTTAAAACTAGTGGATCGGTTTCCTAGGAATCGTCATAATATGAAAACAATGGTAGGTCTATTTTAACTCCGAAATCTTTTGAAATTGTACGCCATCGTTCACTGTTAAAAATGCTTGTATAAATTCTAGGTTCATCTTTTTGACAAACTTCCTGATTTATAAAAGTAGTGACTACTTTGAAAAAGTTTGGCAGTTCGAGAAGTAACTTTGAAGTGAATCTCAATGGTATATAGTATCCAGAATTTTTTTTTTTTTTTTTGTTAAAATAGTGTAATCAGATATGTTTTTACTTCAATTTAACCAATATCAAACTTTTGTGTCTCTACAAAATGCTTTCTTGCAAACATTTAATGCGCTTAAATTCTGAATTCAACTTAGTAAGACCCTTGAGGCGTAAATATCTGTTAATAGTTTCATAAAATTCGATCGAAATCTTCGCTTTCAACTGATCTTTAAAAAACACCGTTGTTTATCTAATCTAAATCTAAAATTCAGTACTGCAGCGAACTGAAATGGCAATGCAACAAAATTCAGTACTGCCTGTTCTGAATTGGAAATCGCTCAAAGGTGAACTGAAATTCAGTACTATCAGTACTTCAAGTTGAACAAAAAAAAATTAGAAAGCGAAATAAACTCAGAAGGGTTTATCTAGGAGGTTATGGCATACGGTGATAATGTCTAGGTATATGTACGCTTTTGCTCGAAGATAATGAACACGTTACCCGGGACTCTCGCACACGATGTCCAAGTGTTCAAGAGGGAAAAAAATGATACGTTGGTAACGCGCTCCATAGCTTTTGATATGTAGATGTAAATTGTGCTCAAAGATGATGAGCTCGTCACCCGGAACTCTTGTAGACGATGTCTAAGTGTTCAGCGAAGAAAAGAATTAACTCTACGTAGCTCGCTTCGTAGCTTTCGGTATGTACACGTAGGTTCTGCGCGAAGATGATAAGCACTGTATCTAGAACTCTCGTAGACGATGTACAGGTCGATCGAGGTCTAGGTGTTCAGCGGAGGAAAAAAGTGAACTCTACATGGTGCGCTCCGTAGCTTTCGGTATTCACACGTAGGTTCTGCGCGATACGGATAAACTTGTCACCCGATACTCCCGTAGACGATGTCCAGGTGTTCAGCGGAGGAAAAAATTAACACTACGTGACGCGTTTCGTGGCTTTCGGTATGTACACGTAGGTTCAACAACATTTTTTAAATTGTTTTAACTCGAAAACTAAACTTTGAATCTTTCTAATAAAATCATGATTATTAAAAGTTATTAAGACTATACTTCACTTTAATTTTAAGTCGTTTCATGGGGCAGATCCTAAGAAAAACATCAACAACTGAAAAAAGTCGCTTTTCTACGTGACGCGGTAACTGGAGTAAAAAGGCATTAATCAAGTTCAAATTTGAGATTAAGTTAGCATTACATAGCACTTTGATACCTATGTTTGAGTTGTTTACGAAACTAGTTAGTTTCAAAGATATTAAGCTTCAACTTTTTTTTTTCTCACTCTATATACTATGAATCGTTTTTTTTACGTGACGCGATAACTGAAGTAAAAAGGCAATGATCAGTTAAAATTTTGGATTCAGTTAGTATTATATAGCATCTTGATCCCATTCTTTGGGTTGTTTATGATACCAGTCAATTTCAAAAATATTAAGCTTCAAAATTTTGTTTCTCACCCTGTATACTTTGCATAATTTAAAACTGTATCGCTTGTATCTCTAGCGTCCTCACAGTGGCGGGTGGGTTAAGTAATTTTAACTTCAACGTGCGGGTACATGGCAATTGGCGTTTGCGGCTACCTCAGACATACTGCCATCTTGCGTCAGCAACGCCGGCGGTGCGGTGCGTATACGGCTGCCCTCCGGTACTCGAAGCCATCGAAGGTATGATCTTCGAATATACGGAGGATATACTAGGAGTGTACCAGCGGTATACTAGAAGTACCTGAGGGTATACTGATGATACTCAAAGATATACCGAAGTTACCCAAGGGTACCTGAGTGCATTTTGGGCTATCATCATGACAGTGCGGCCAACTCGACAAATTCCCCCACATATGTGATAAATACTATATACTAGACGAATGCACGTGCACCTACATTCAATTAGCTATGCGAGCTATGCGAAAGAAATATGTGTGAGGAAGTGGGAGAGGGAGAGGGAAAGAGAGGGAGAGTGAGGGAGAGGGAAGGAAAGGGAGGGAGAGAGAGATTTAATTATATATACATGTAATTAATTCAAAATAATTTGATCCATCAAACAAACAAAAAACTTGATAGAATCATATATAAAGTAAAAACAATTTTGATATTAAGCAATACATAATGTTGAAGGAAGCTACGTGCCAAAAAATTGGCAGTGGTTTTTTTATAGGTGGTACATCATAAGTTTACACGCACTCCTTGGGAAAAATTTTAACTATATCCTGCGCCAACTTCTCAAAATCAGCATTGTCCAAAACACTAAAAATAAAAATAAAAATCTTATGTTGCTGCCATGTAACAAAATAAAAGTATACTTGAAATCGATTTACAAGCCATACGCTTTCAAACAATAAGTTATAACTACCGTAGTAAAACATGATTAAGATACAGTATTCAAGGTTTCTTTACAGTAAGAGTATATTTGAATAGCAGATTCTAATGGGTGTTCCTCTAACGCTCGCTTCACAACATCATCATCAATCTTATGCAATGTTCTTTTTTTTTGGGCCGTGTTGCTCATCTTCTACTGAAACAAGTTCAACCTCTTCCTCCAGCTCAATACTTATTCCTTTATTCTCTATCGATTGTCTAGGTATCGAATTTTCCAGTACTTAGGTATCCTCAGTGGTAGTTTCTGTTGGACTTGAATCCGATTCAGCATCAGTTGACTTAATATGTTGTGCTTTTTGATCTAAATTTTGGATCTGTATAAGAATATGACTAAATAATAGAATTAAAAAATCTATTTAAAGATAAGCAAATTAAATTTGACTACAAAATTAAGTAATAATTGTTGAACTTCTGACTTTCAGAAAAAAAACGTGCAAATTCTCGGAATATTTGTTGAAGTTCAAGCCTCATATCAGAAATAGGGATGAATTCTTGCAAATCGAATCGACTATCAATTAACTCGGCGAGGACTTCTGTGTCACTTATCTTATTATCTGGAAGGAAATGGGAAGGATATCATAGGAGGTTGTAATGCCCTACACACGATCCATCATGTAATTAAAATAAAAATAAAAACAAATCAAAAAGCATTCGTCTCCCTACTCTTGTTTATCACTACGAGCAGTGGACTCGAAGATTGCGTAACAGCCCAACAACCAGCAGGCTCAGCGACACATGTGTGCGTGCGCTCCCCTTCTCCTTACCTACAAGCAGTAAGACAAGGAGAAGCGGCGAGCACAGTGGCGCAAGAGAAGGAGAAGCGGCGGCGGCGGCGTAACGCGCACATTATAAATTATTTGTATGAATGGGTTTTGTATATAGGTGTGAATGTCTGTGTGAAATTGTGAATGTGATAGTATTTTCGGCGGCTCGATCCCTGCTCGCTCCGAGGCCTATAAAAGGACCTGCACGGTGAGTATGAGCTGACTAGCTAAAGCGCAACTTAAGCGCCAGCGCAACTAAAGCGCCTAGTCCCTGCTCTTGAGCAACTTATGCCTTGAGCAGGTAAAAGACTTAGAATATTTTCGAATATTTCTATACTTATAAAAATGTCGAGTTAGGCACGATATCGCATCATAAAGCGTATCAGTCCTAGACTTAGAAAAATTCTAATTCTTGTCAAAATAATTTAGAAAAATTTCGTTACCTAATTTAAATTTGTAAAATTTCGAATACGATCAGATAACGCAAATTTAAGCGTATCTGCATAAAATCTTTTCTTGTAACAATACGATTCAAATCAGATTACGCAACTTGAACGCGTATCTGTTTATTTTTGTTTGTAAAAATCAAAGCGGATTTACCATTTAATTTTTGTAATACTTAGAATATATGCAAGATATACGCAATATTCTATTATTTATATATTTGAATATATTTATTTTTGTTATAAAGAACAAAAATCTCTTTATTGCGATAAACATCCACTACCTGGTATCCCGGACCTGAACTATCATAATTGAGGATTATTATAAAAATTTAAAATCTTTCTATTTAATCTGTTGTCAGAATCACGACGCAGATTAGTAAATGTTCGCGACTTTTCAGATAGTAAAATCAATAGATTTTGTATTCTTACATAAATTTAAATACTACAGGACCGAGATAAGTCGTGACCGTTTCAAGGTACAACTCCGTACTATTTATTTACAAATGTATATAAATATAATTATTAATAAATATGTATTTGCAGTAAAATAATTCATGAAATTGAGACAAATCACATATGCACATACAGTTAATAAATATTATATAACAGTACAAAAATTGGCATTTAATCCAAATGCACCATGATTTTAGATTTTTAATGAATATATTTATTCACTACAAAGCAATACTTCTATCAGTGTAGATTCTTGATGCATTTCTTTTATTCGAAACCCTCTGGATCTAAAAATATCAAGATTAACATTTTCTTTTTTTAAATATTTTGATTAAGGTGGATCGTCTGAACGGCGATCTGGATGTTGACCTGCTGAGTCGTCCTTAATTATGTTCGGAGAACTTGCTTTCGTTCCTCTCCTGCTTTCTCTTTGATGACTGACTCCTTTTTCTTTCTGGCGCTCGTTTTCGTAAGTATTTTCTTGGGTTTTTTGCGATCCTTAGCGATGTGGCTCAACTTGTTGCAATTTAAGTATTGTGGTTCGTTGTGCGTGCAGTCAGCTGTCACGTGACTGTAGCTGCCGTATCTCTCACATCCTTTGTTTGTCCTGTCTCGGCTTTTCGATCGTCCCTCTAATGAGCGGCTCCATCTGTCCTCTTTGATACTTCCAAACAGCGCTGACCTTTTGGTGTTCTTCGGGCGTGAGTTATCGATCTGAAAAGTTAAATCTTTTAATTCATCGTGTGTATATTTCCTACCCATACCATGGCTAACTATATTTTCTGCCGTGATAATCTCTGGGTAGGCTTGCTCTACTGCGTTGTAGAATAGGCGATTCTTTGCTGTTTCTGTCATTTTGCCTATGCCCTCATTGCTCTCGTATTTTCTAACGAGATCTTCAAACTTTAGGCAGAAGTTAAACGCTGATTCTTTCTATTTATCGAATTATAAATTGAACAGTCGTTTCTGGGCTGTGTGGGCGATGTTTATGAACTCGTTCCTTTTCACTTTTTTAATCTTTTCCAGCAATTCTACTGGGTCTATTATATTCATCGTGTACAGATGTTATTTGTCGTCCATCTTATTCAAGATGATTTCCCGTATAATGTTCTTATCGTGGTCGAGTTCTTCTTGAATTAGTAAACTGTGAGCGTGTTTTTCGAAAACATCAAATAATTTCCGCGATTTCAACTCCGAGAACAGAAAGTCCTCGAAGGGGGCGTATTCTGAGTCCAGCTTCAACTTGTATGTTCGCGTGATGTTAGTTTGTTTTAGTTTCGTGTCGTTCATGTTTGTGTTAGACAAGTTCTCTGACCTGGACTGATTTAATTCACTTAGTCGTATTAGATCGCAATTGAAAAGTAGTTTACTTACATTCATATCTTCGGGCTGTCTTACATCATTAAACTTAATTCCGGACGTTCAGCAGTTTCCTTTTTGTAAGGCGGCAGATCTTTGTGTCAGAATCTCCATCGTCATTCCACTCGTATGGATTAAAACCTCGTGAACCGGATACGAAAGTGTATGACCCCTTAAATCCTGTGCTGGTGAGATCTCTGAATCCTGGTGTTCGCAATCCAGGCTGGCTGCCATTCGCTTCGTGAAAACCGCGTCCGCGCCCTCTCGGAAACAGCTTGAGCGGCTCGCCCAGACATATGTCGCTAACAACCTTTAGCTTGCTGACTGTGTTTGGATCCTTGATTTTCAAACTTTCCACAGACTTAGTCAAGTTGCCTATATCCGTTCTGATGATCTCAGTTAGATTTTCCAAGTTGGTGTTCATCCTGGCGTTCTCCTTTGAGATCGATGACATTCTCATGACCAGTTAGTCACTGAGACTGACCTGAGCCTTGGTATTTTCTTGCAGCACACGGATGAGTTTCACCATGTTGGTCTTAGGTACGGTTTGAGATGTTTGCGTGGGCGTTGACGTTTTGGCTCCTGTTCCCTCTACGTTGCTGCAGTGATTTACGGGTCCTCTCAACCCTACCATTTAATCCTTGGCTGCTATCAGAATATCCAGCATTTTGAATAACTCTTCCACTGTGAGGATGTTTATATCTGTAAAATACACATAATCATTAGTCTGTGGTTGAGAGGGTACCCTTGCAGGGCTCCTGCTACTTTGTGCACAGGCAGCAGGCTACCCTGCAGTTAGTCGAAGCACTTTTCTAATAGAAAAAGCTTCCCAACCAACCTAGTCTCTTATTGCAGAATGTGTGCCGAAGCACGGCTCCCGTTTTCCAAGACCCACTGAGCACGAGAACAGGTTTGGCAGATCTGTGTGAGGGTCTAGTTCTTATTTAGCATGGGACACTGACTAAATGTCTGTACGTGCGCACGTACCTAGTCAATTTCGTGGGTACAGGTTAAACCTCTCACAGTTCCGTGCAAACTTTTACATACATTCATATAAACAATATTCATGAACAGACTTCATTACCCAATTGGAAACTTTTATCCTTGTTTGTGATGATCCAGAAAATTCCTCCAAAAAGTGCCAGCCAGATTTCATCGTTGGGTTGGTCGTAGCGTAAATCACACTGGTCCAAGATATTTTCACGTATATCTTCCCAGTCTGCACCTGAGCTTTAATCTGTTGGAACATATCATGATTAATATTCACTCTTTACCCTACATACAGGTTTTCAACTAAAAGTCTTTTTGTTGAGTTAATTAATTAATTAACGCAGTGCAGAGTTCACTCGCACATTAGCAGCCCCACCTACGCGGTGTTTGCAACCAGCGCAGCACGAGGCAGACTTATACTAGATGTGCAAGCGTGCGTTCCTATATTTTCGCGTCGTTTTCCTTATATCTGTAAACCTTTTTGTTCAATGAATTTAAAAAATGAATTAATTTCTGAGTGTATCGATACGTTAGCAGCCCCACCTACGAGATGTCTACAAGCAGCACAGGACGCAGGCAGACTTACACTAGATATATAAGCACACATTGACAATTCGGAATTGCCGCGTCTACGAAAAGCGTAAAACGGTCACGTCTCTTCTCGGTCCGTAGCGCGTATGAGATTTTCAATTTTAGAGAAGAGCAGTAATCATTTACTGATCTACGTCCTAATTTTGACAACAGATCATAAATAGGAAAGTAATTATATATAATAGTGTATTATTATCATATAAGACAAGTCCGGGATACCAGGCAGTTGGAATTCATTTCAATAATAAAAATTTTTATAACAAAATAAATATATTCAAAGAATAAATAAGCATAAGAATATTGCATTAATTATTGCATATATACTGTGTCACAAAATTAATGAATAAATCCGCTTTAATTTTTACAAATAAGATTTTAAGTGGATATGCTTGAATGCATTAACTGCTTTAGTTCGAAATTTTTATATTTGATAAGTCTTTGAATTTATGACAAGTGTAGGACTGATATGCTTTAATATATAATATCGTACCTGACTCAAAATCTTATAAGTATAGAAACAATTCAAAATAATTGTAAATCGTTTATCATCTTAAGGCGTGAGTTGCTCTTGAGAAGAGACTAGGCGCTTAAGTTGCGCTGGAGCTAGTAAGCTAGTACGGGTTGTGCGGGTCCTTTTATAGGCCACGGAGAGAGCGGGAATCGAGCCGTCGGAAAAACTCAATTTCATACTTGCACACACTCATTCACACCTATATACAAAAATCATTTACACACTTATAATATAATGCGCACGCCGCGCCGCCGCTCGGTCTATATAGATATAGACGCGTGTTGCGCGCTCTCCCCGCTTTTTTGCTGCTTGCTGCTGTTGCCGCTGGCTGACTCGTGGCGCTGCTGTTGTACTGCTGCTTTGAGCTCAGCTGTCAGCTGTGACGCGTAGCTTCGTATTTGGAATGGGGGAGCATAAGATGCTCTTGTTTAATCTAAAATATTGTTTCAGATAATTTAGTATTTAATATTTATAAATTTTTTGCGGAGCTTGTACGGGGTGTTACAAGCGATCATGTGACCAGCGCACCTGCGCGGAGCCCGGTTCTCAACTGTCGCTTTCTCGTATGTCGACTTTGCTCGTCTGGATTGTAGATACTTTAACGGACTTCAATTTTATACATATATTTAAAACACAGGCGTCTTCTAGACTGCGTCGTAAAATATAAAAATCTCGTTCTTGCAGTTTAAATCTGATAAAGAAAAATTACGAGAAGCAGATTTGATCATTTAGGATGAAGCTAAAAAAGCTCTGGAAATAGTTGATACAATTTTACGTGATTTATGTGATACTAACATTCCTTATGGAAATACATTAATAGTTTTAGGAGGAGACTTTCGACAAATTTTACCTGTTTTAAAGAATAGTAGTAGATCGATTATGCGACGGGGTGATCGTCGAGGTAGAAATCTGTCTCTCTCTCTCTCTCTCTCTCTCTCTCTCTCTCTCTCTCTCTCTCTCTCTCTCTTTTCCATGTTACTCTCTGCCGGGGCTGTACTACTCTATGAGTTGGTACTAATAGAATTGGGAATCTGTTTTGTAGAAAGGAGAGAGAGAAATAGCAGTCGGATGATTTCCACTAGTTCCTGTCGGAAAGAAAGAGAGAGAGTAGCAGACCACGCCACGCTATACTGCGTAGCTTCGCCACCAGCCTTACTACTACAATCCCGCTGGACCACACGCATATACTACGTGGAAGAAGCCAGCGTAGCGCCGAACCAGCGTGAGTGAAGAAGAGAGCGAACCGCTGGGAGGGGGAAAATCGCGTCATGCGGACCCGCTCGAAACACACCGATAAGCCGAGCGTGAGTGTGTGAGAGTCGTTTTATGAGTATGCGAATTATTTAGCCAGAATGAGATAATGTAATTTGCAAATCGAAAATTATGTACTGAATGAAGGAGTGATACTGACTCACGAGAGTTTGTTGTTTCTGAGCAAAATGTTCTGTCAGAAAGCTTGTAAAACAACAATAAATTTAATGAATTATGTATAGCGCAAGCGCGCAATTGTATGCGAGACCTCGTGTCGAAATTCGCCGAGGTGACTCACTTGGGTACGAAACTTAGAAGAAAGCAGTTGAAGATTTGTAGAAAATATATTAGGTTTTGCAACGCAGCCTGGAGCAGACCCCCGGTAGTGCCTAAAATCTAAGTATTTTCTATTGTTCGCGACGAAATTTTCAGAGCACGAGACATCGCCAGTACGAGAGGAAGAGCTGTTTTTGCCGAGAAAGTTGAGGTAGATAGTGAGGTATCCATATGCCTGTTTCATAGCCGTACTGACGGATATTAGATTTGCTCTAGTCGCGAAGCCATCGTATTTAACCATCGGGAGGATAGTTTGTCGTGAAAGTGTATCGCACGAATGTAAGTTTGCTGCCGAATATCAGCCGACGTTCCGCTGTAAACCGCATAGTCAGTTAAAAATAAAATAATTGTGATTTCAGTGTCATAATTTTTCTCCCGACTTTATCCACGGCCGAATCTCCTCAGAGATAAGAAGTCTTCATTAGCCGGCAACGTGTTAGTGAATTTTGTCTAAAGTTAAATTCGTTCGACCTGGCGCCCGTTTAATAAATACGGTCGGGCGATATTGAAGCCAGTATTAACGAGGGAATGGCGTAATCTCACGCCCGGATTTCCCCGAAAATCCACACCGTTACAATATTATTATAGAAGAAACTATAAAATCATCATACCTTTGGTCATACTTCCATATTTTGAGATTAAACATAAATATGCGTTCACTTAATAGAAAATTTTCAAAATTATTATTAGAAGTTAGATAGACTAGTAATACTTACTTCTCACAATAAATATACTTATTTTTTGAATAATAAAATTTTAAATCAAATGGAAGAGAGAGAAGGAGAAAGACATATTATAGTATAGATACTGCAACTTATAAAGGTGTTGATAAATCTGATATTATTTACACTAATTTTCTGATCGAAATATTAAATAGCATTCGTGAAGAATTGCCACCTCACGAACGTAATTTGAAAATTGGGGTCTTTGTTATGTTAATAAGAAACTTAAGTATAACTGACGGTTCGTGTAATGGCACACGATTAAAAGTTACTAATGTTGAGATATAAGGTACATTTATATTATAGTGAAAGCGAGCTACTAGTAAGAAGCACCACCTTACGTTCATGATTGTTAGTGCGCGCGAGCACGGCGCGAGTCACCACTTATGAGTCAGCCTCCGCAGAGAGCGGTTGTAAGAGAGAGAGAGTATGTCGGGCGAGTTTGTGTTTACTTAAATAAAGTTAAGCTTAAGAAGCCAGTGCAATTGTTAATTGCCGCCACCTCATCACCTCTCACGATCCACGGAATATATCAACATGGTAGCAGTCCCTGGTTTTGGTTTAGTTTTTTTCTCTGTGCTCTACGTCGACCCGCGGGTGGCGTAGGGCCAGCTAAAGCGCAGGTAAGTGCAGGAAAAGTGATGAGGACAAAGGAAGCACATGTCAGATTAAGTTAAAAAAGAAGAAGAAAAGTCACTCAAGGGAGAAGTGACCAGTAGTGACAGTGAAGACGAATTTCTTGATACAAAAGACGAAGAGGTGAAAATTGAAAGTGATCAAAAGTCAGTTACCGGTGTTCCGGATAGAATCGCGCGAAGTAGATCGAAGATACCGAGAGCGGTGAATTAAAGTAGCGGGCGTTCCTCCGCGGCTGAGTCGGCATTGCATGGATCGGCAGTGCGATCCATGGCTGTCATGCTATTCAGTTGGGGGTGCATGAAAAATGCAGGGGAAAATGTAACGAAGGAAGATAGATTGAATTATTTTTTATTAGCACTGCCAGAAAGTTTATCGCATATAGTCGATATAGTTGATGCATTACCGGAAAAGGACAAAACGGTAGAATTTGTGATATCAAAGTTGGAATTAGAATTCAAGAAAAGAAACGGTGATAGTGAAAATTCAAAGTCGAATGCTTTTGTATTTGAAAAAGGAAGAAAAGTGAAAAATCAAAAGACATGCTTTGTATGTTGTGGTATAGGACACATACAATACGATTGCCCGACGAAAAACAATTCCGGGAATCGCGCGCCACAGCGAGGAAGCGGCCGGGAGAGTCGCGCGCCACAAAGAGGAAGGGGAAACAACAGAGGCTACTCGCAGCGGCGAGGCAGCGCACGCGGCGGACGCGGGAGCAGCCAGCATCGTGGAAATTTCAACCGGCGCGGCGGCAGCGGCTACGGGCAGCGCGGCAGAGGCACGAGAGACAGCGACTTTAAAAATGACTTTAAAAGAAAAATGGCATAGAACGCTAGGTCATTTTAATTATTTAAATACTAGGTGTAAAAATGATGTATTGGTAGGTTTACCCAAAGTAATAGAGTCAGATCATTTTAAATGTGCTACGTGTATAGAGAACAAAATGCACAATATACCATTTGATAATAACAGGAAAAGGGCAAGGGAAATTTTAGAAATAGTTCACACATTTAAATGGGCCTCATTCTGAAGGTTATAAAGGAGAAGGAGGAGAAGTTTGTTGAGTATATAAATTTAGTTGAGAACAAAACGGGAAGAAAATTAAGAAATTGAGATGTGATAATGACACCGAATATTTGAATAAAAATATGTATAGAATATTTAAAGGAAAGGGAATTGAATTAGAACCATGTCCACCGTATGTACATGAATTGAATGGTACTGCGGAAAGGTATAATAGGACAATTATGGATAGTGCTAGGTGTTTATTAGCCGAGGTTAAATTAGAAAAGAAGTACTGGCCAGAAGTAGTCTGCGCTGCAGCTTATTTGAAAAATAGAACGATTGCAAACACGATTGAAAGAAACAAATCTCCTTATGGGATATTTTTTAATGAGAAGTCAGATGCAAAATATTTGAAAATTTATGGCAGCAAAGTTTTTGTTAGGGTGCCAGAAAGCAAAAGAAATTCAAAATGGGATAGGAAAGCTGATTTAGGAACTTTGGTAGCTTATAATGCAACAGGGTATAGAGTTTTCATTAGAGATAGAGTCATTGTAGCAAGACACGTTAATGTAGTTGAGGAAGATGTCAAATGCATAGGTTTAAATGAGGAATTCGAAAGTGAGAACTCAAGTGAAAATCTTGACAATGAAAATGAAAATTTACCTTCCCATACTACGACTCTCGAGTCTAGTAAGGGAAGTAAAACTGATGATAAAGGAAAAGTACCTGAAATAATGAGGTCTCAAAGAGAGATTAAAAAGCCTAGTAGATTCGATGATAACTATGTATATAGCGGCTGTATTTATGTAAATTATTGTAGCGCCGATAGTCCTGTAAGTTTTGAAGAGGCAATTGAAAGTAATGAATCTAGTTTTTGGAAAAATGCCATGGATAAAGAGATGGATAGTTTAAAGAAAAATAAAACGTAGCAATTAGTTGAAACACCAAAGAATGAAAAGGTATTAGACTTGAAATGGATTTATACAAAGAAAAGCGAAAATGTTTATAAAGCGAGAATAGTTGTAAATGGTTTCCAACAAACGTATGTGTTGGACGATATTTATTCACCTGTTGCTAAGACTCAAACGTTAAAAGTATTATTGTCGTATTGTTGTCAAAATGGTTTATTAGTTGAGCAAATGGACGTCGAGACAGCGTTTTTGAACGGGAACGTAAAATCGAAAGTTTTTGTAAAGCAACCTGAAGGGTATGACGACGGTACTGATAGAGTATGTATGTTAAATAAGGCACTGTATAGATTGCGTGAGAGTCCACGAGCGTGGTATGAGTGTCTCGATGACTATTTAAGCGAATTAGGTTTTGTAAGAAGCGAACATGACTATTGTTTATATATGTTAAAAGAAAAGGATGAGATTATTTATTTAATTGAAAGATTTAGGTAAGATAAGTACGTATTTAGGTATTAATATTGAATATGATGAAGAGAAACATGAAATGTCATTAGATCAGAAAAAGTACATTGAATCGTTCGCTAGACAATATCAGATTAAAGAAGCGAAATTATATGAGACTCCAATGGAGCAAAATTTAAAATTAGAACCTG
The DNA here is from genome assembly GCA_037356405.1 of Nasonia oneida. NCBI lineage: Eukaryota > Metazoa > Arthropoda > Insecta > Hymenoptera > Pteromalidae > Nasonia > Nasonia oneida. The sequence goes on from JAZHPH010000093.1 coordinate 360,688, forward strand.
CGGACTTAAATGAAAATGTAAAATACAGAAATTTAATAGGAGTACTTTTGTATATAAGTTCAGGAACTAGATTAGATATAAGTTATAGTGTTAACTATTTAAGTCGTTTTCAGAACGGTTTTAATGAGACGCATTATAAGTATGCTTTGAGAGTTTTAAAATATTTATATTTAACTAAAGATTTGAAATTGAGATTTAAGAGAAATGACAAAGTAGATATTCTTGAATGTTATGTTGATACCAATTGGGCAGGAGATTGTGTAGATAGGAAATCGACGACTGGATATGTTGTAAAGCTGTTTGGAAATGTAATTTATTGGAAGTCTAGAAAACAAGGGAGCGTAACAAAATCGTCAACAGCTGCAGAATATGTTGCACTATCTGAAGCGGTGAGTGAAATCTTATTGATTAAAGACTAGTTAAACGATTTTAATGTAGAGATTAAGAAACCTGTAAATATTTATGAGGATAACTCTGGCGCAGTTAGTATAGCGAAGTATGGCAATTTTACTAAAAGATCAAAGTGCATTGAGGTACATTTTATAAATGAAAATTATGTTAAGGGTATAATAGATATTTTTAAAGTCAGTTCGGAAAAGAATTTAGCAGATATTTTTACCAAAGCTCTACGAAGAGTAAGATTTGAAAAATTGAAAGAATTATTGAACTTAATTTAAAGAATATCGTAATTATGAAAATATAAATGTAAGGAGGCGTGTTGAGATATAAGGTACATTTATATTATAGTGAAAGAGAACTACTAGTAAGAAGCGCCACCACACATGATTGTTAGTGCGTGCGAGCACGGCGCGAGTCACCACTTGTGAGTCAGACTCCGCAGAGAGCGGTTGTAAGAGAGAGAGAGAGAGAGTATGTCGGGCGAGTTTGTGTTTACTAAAATAAAGTTAAGCTTAAGAAGCCAGTGCAATTGTTAATTGCCGCCATCTCATCACCTCTCACGATCCACGGAATATATCTACAACTAAATTTAAGTATAACATTGAAGCCAAAATTATAACTGGGGAAAACATCGGAAAGAAAGTTTTAATACCTAGAATAACCTTAAATACCGGAAATTTTTCTTCATTGCCACTTATTTTATATAGAAAACAATTTCCTTTAGTCTTAGCGTTCGGTATGCCTATCAATAAATCTCAAGGTCAAAGTTTCGATAAGCTTTATCGAAATGCGAACATCCTAATCAATTATCCATTCAGATTGAAAATAAAAACGATTTAGAAATCGAAAACATACTTTGTAATGGAATTTTTAACTATTAGTAAACAAATTTTAATTGGTAGAAAATCAGCATCGAAATTTTTTTAATATATGATTTAACAGTAAATTAATAAAATTATGATGCAGTAATATGTTTAATGTTCCTATACATTTTTATAAATAATAATTTCAGGATGAAATGGAATCCGGTTCAAAATTTTTTGATTCCAGTGGACAATATGGATTTACGTGAAGTAAATAATCGAATTATAGAACATGAACGAGATCAAATGAATTATAAAAATTATATAATTAATTTGCAACATGAACATGATGAAAGAGAATTTAATAGATTCAATGAAAAGATTGATATTTATTAAATTTTTAATGATGAAATTACCTAACATTTTACTAGCTTAGATGAAATTCCTACCGATATGACATTAAATATACTTTGATAAATAGTAAACATACATGATCTGTGATGTTGCGTTTTTATAACCGATTTCTGGGTGACGCAAACAATCAGATTACACTATTTTCTACTTCGATGTTCTTACCGCGGACTCTTACATCTATAGAAGGGGACAACGTGTAGGTTTTAGGACGAGAGAGACTTGTGTGGCAGAGGTTTAAAAATAAAGCTTGATACACAACGGTTTATGCTGAACAATAACAATACGATATATTCTTCAACCTCCAGTATGGATCAGGCTTGGTCTGATTACAAGATATCCCCATAATAAATCAACGCAAACTAACAGGCACGATATTACGCGATACTAAGCGGAATAAACAATTCGAACTTGTTTCCTTGGTAGTAGTAGGGGCTGCGCGGCTACGGTGCCACCGGATACCGACAGTCGGTAAGCGGTAAATCTGCCTTACCGACAGGTAAATCTGTCATGCTGACGACTGACGTCCCACGTCCGACGTCCGACGTCAAACGCGGGCGGCCGGAATTTGAATTCGATGCATGTATAGAGCTTAAAAATTTGTTCTTATGTGTTTTACCGACGTCACACGTGGGCAGCCTGTATTCGAATTTCTTGCCGATTTACGACGCCAGCTTACATTCGATGTTGGTAAGATACATCTGATGACGCGGTACGGATGTGATGATGCAATCCCCCTCCCGGGCTAAAGACAGCTCTTCACCACATTATACAGTGTGCCGAGCTCTCCGCATCGTATATATACTCTTTTCTCCCCACAGTCCGATACGGGCTGCAACGCGCGCTGAGTATAGATATAGATATACTCTCTTCTACTATACAGGGCACGCTGTACGCATACAGTGTCGATCTCTCCGCGTATATCTATGTGGCCACACGCACTGGGCAGAAGCGCCGCCAACGCAAGCAGACGCTGCGGCCGAGACCCGACTTCGATTAGCAAAGTTACTGCCGAAGTCAACGCCATAATGCCGTCCGGCCGACGCCACGCTGTGGCGAGCGGGGAGCGCGCCCCCGGTCGCCATTCTGGGTTCGGACGCCGAGTAGAGCACACGCTTTATCTTACTGTGATAATTATTAAGTAATAAAGTCTTCGAAGCATTAGTTGTATTAACGGGAGTGTTTCATTACGGCGCCTTTCCTGTGTCCCGTCCTTCAGCGATAGCGCGTGAAATTTAGGAAGAAGAAATCTCGTATTCCAAATCTATACTCTCTTCTCGCCGCAGCAGTCCGGCGCGGGCTATACTGCGCGCTGAGTATAGATATAGATATACTCTCACCGACACAGTGCGTACATAGTGCTGAGTTCTCTGCATACCGAGTATAGGCATACCTATACTCTTTTCTACTCTCGGTCAGGCGCGCGTTATGTTTGCCCTGCAAATTCAAATGTATGATATGCGGAGCGTATGGAGGGGAGTCGCCACTCAAACCAACATTATAATGCAAACATTTTATGCTATTCTTATGACAATATATTTCTAGATTTTCGCTGTATCGGATAAGTATAAGGGAGCCTATTTATACGATATAAAAACTTAACATCATTATGGTTGTAGTTGTATATTTCACTGTTCAAAATATCAATAATATTATTACATTTTTACACAAACGGTTGTTCCCACATTGACTACTCATAAGAATTAGGAAGAGATAATTCCTTAAAGGATTCATTTATTAAAAATTATAACCTAATACAAACATTATTTTTAACAATATGCATTATATTATTTCAGAATCTCTTGTAACCTTGTTGTTCTGGCATGGAATTTGTGTTGCTGGAATACTTGTTGAAATAATTTTTCCATTCTTTACTTTTTATCAGGAAGCTGATAGCAAGGCTCGCTTCGATATGTATTATATTGTTTGCCATCTTGTACTTTTCTGGCGTTCTTATCTTCAACAAGAGGTGTATATGAAACTTTATTTCGACTCATTTTGGAGAAAGTCGTAACCATACTAAAATCTAATGGTTATTTGTATAGCTTTATATAGAGAAAAAAGTGGTGGGGAAATTTTGTTTAATTAAATAATTGCTTTAACATCTCCACTTATAAGATTATACTTGACAATGCGATCATGTATAATTAAACAATATGCTGTTGTATCAGCGGTTATATTTTCTTTCGTTTCAAACTCGAGACGTACATCCACAGCTGCTTGTTTCAATGATTCATTCTGCTTGGAACAGTCGATAACTACAAGCGGTGCATATGTCATGAATTCTTCCTTGCTTAAAAGAGGATTCATATCTTCATGATAATAAGCACTTTGATATTGTGCATACATATCATACAACATTGCAAATTGATTATTATCAATATCAAGATTAAAATTATTGTATGGATAATTCTGCGAGTTGAGAAAAAGTTTTACATTGCTAATCTTACAATGATCTACAATTTTTCCTATTATGTCCTTTTCTAGCAGTTTGAAAGGCTAGGATAATAAAGCGTGGTTTTTCCAACTGGTTTGATGTTTTGACGGACCATACATGCTGAGTAGTACGTGGAACTACTGAATATTCATACAACTCCCAAGACCGGAAACTCATAGCAATGGGTATATCTTTTTGAATGTTGTTATAAAGTTATATTTTCCTTTTATCTGCCAAAACTACATCATTGACAGAGGTATAGTGATGTCAAAATTTCCATTGTTATCAGTTATTACCCCCTCTTCTGAAACATTAGTCCATCCAGAGTTCTCATTATATTTACTCTGACATGGTACGAAGGAAACATAACTTTTCATTGTACTAGTAAGACCGACATTTTTACATCGATCAATTTCAATCGCATTCATTTCATATCGCATTTCCTCAAACAGATGACATATAGCATTGTTCACAAACTTTATCAATATTCAAGTATTTCATAAGATCTTCAGGTGGTTGTAAGTCACCAAAACTGTCAAAGTAGAAAACATCATTCCCATTTTTACGATAAGCTACCCAGTGAGTAACAGCTCCTTTTTTATCATTCAAATGTATAATTGCTATTTCTCGATAATGACTTTTATTTGCAGGTAAATTATTTCTCATGAAGACTCCTCAAAAATTTGGAATTTTTAATAAGCGCGCGTATTTCAGTACATCATAGTCAGTCAATGGACGATGTGGTAAACGTATTACGTCAACGAAGTTTTTTTTTGTTGCATACTATTCCGCTTACTTTGTTTCAAACAGATGCCATAACCTGTTTTATGAGGTTTTAAGTAAAGTCCCTTTCCAAGTGCTAACATTTCTATTTTTTTATTATGCCGTTTTTGTTCTTCAATTTGCTGCTTAGCAGCATTTGCTCTATTAATAGCTTGAGCGATGCCTGCAGCTCCTCCAGTAAGTGAACCTACAGCACTCAAACCAGCAAAAATAGGAAATAGAGCTGGAAGAAAACCACCGACCTTAGTTACAGGTAGTACACGTGGAATGTTGATATTTATTTTTCCACCTGCATTTTTTATATGTTTACGCGCTACTATTAAAGCTGATTTGATTGAACTACGTAAATCATTCTAGGAATAAATGATTTTGCAGTAGATTTGATCACATTTTTCAATGCTAACAATTTTCTTTTCTTTGTTCTTCTCCTTCCACTGAGTCCCATACCTAACTTTGATTTTACTTTCATGATGTTTGAAACAGCAAAATCAGCTGCTTTTTCACGTAAATTAGTCAATCGTATTATGTCAATCGTATGCACAAGTTCCAAAACATTTAGTTCGTGATAATGTGAATTTATTAATAATTTTTCGACAAGATGATATGAATTTGAAACATGTATATAATGATCCTGTGAATACTGACATGTCATATCAAAGATTTAAAGATTTGTGTTGGTCATGTTGCAATAGCAATCACAGCTTTCTTGTGCTTGACAAAGATTCAAAAATTAATGATGGCCGTTACAGAAAAGATTTCGATAAATTTATAATAAATATACAAGGCACGGAATAACTTTAGTATTCGACTGTGAGACTTGTAAGTAACAAGATGGCTGATTTTAATCAACACATTGCTGTGCTGCGAGAAGTAGAGAAGGCTCGTAATGCTATAAACGTAAACACACTTTTTTGAAAAGTCAGAAAATAGATTTTGAGAAAGCAGTAAATGATTCTGTTAAGCTTATTGTTGAACCACTGGAAAAGTTGATACATGTGATCGAGACAAGTAATCACATGAAAGAGAAAAGTGAACCAAAAGTAAAAACTGGGAAAAAGAAAAAATTAAAAATAGAAAAAGTGGAGAAAACAGATGATATAAAAGATAGTGAAGACGATATTGAAGACAATATTGAAGGTGATATTGAAGTTGATACTGAAGATGATACTAAGTTTGAGTCAGCTTTAAGTGAGTCTAAAGAAGAAGATCTTGAAGAGACTACTAAGAAAAAAAATGATATAGAAGACGAGTACATAAACTTATTGTTAAATGGTCAAATGCAAACTATAGATACAGTATATGGCGTACGAAGAATGCGTAACGATAAACTCAAAGTCGGTGATAGTTTTGTAGATTTTGATGATAATTTTATTACAATTGGTCAAAAAAAGTATAAAAAGAAGCCTGGTCTTATTCAATTGTTGTTCAAGAAAAATCCTGATCAAAGTTTAATTATGGCTGAGGATATGAAAGATGATGAAATGATACCAACGCACATAGAAAATATTATCTTCCACATGAAGCTATCCGTGTGCAAGACAGTAAAAAGTATACTAATTACATAAGCAAGTCTATGAAGGAAGTCAAGCTTAAAAAAGGTAAAGGCTTATCATCCATATCGTATAAAGTTGCTCGTAAAAACGCATATATGGACTACATTTATTGGGATGATCCAAATGAGCTTGTTGATCGTTTAAGATTACTTACTGCTGAAACAGCAGCTGGAAATCAGAGTCATATAAATGAAATACAATCCATTATCGAAGAACTCCGTAAAGCTGAATATTGTAACGGGGTGAGACTTGACGATGAGAGGAGAAAATCACAAAAGGAGACGCCGGGACCGAGAATCGATCCGGCGCTCCCGAGATCTCTAGGCGCGCGTACTATTACTTGAGCCAACGCCGTCCTATTTCGTCACTCTCTATCCAGCCTCGATTACCGACGTGGCAAGGGACGTTGTTCCTCGTTACAATATATTTATTAATGTGTAGACTAGAGCTATCACTCAGTATCAAAATGAGTATCGATGTATTCGGACGACAACTGATCCGTACTGACACAGTTCGAGGTCCACCAGGTCAGGGTTTCAAGCTTACTGCAGACGGATAATTTAATTTTGAAAATGATAAATTGTGTAACGTAGCTGATGCTACGAAGGCAAACGATGTGATAACGTTAAAAGTCATGAAAGAAAATGTTAAACTGGAATCTGAAAAAATTATTCATGATTTTAATCAAATTTTAAACGATAAAAAGTTAGATACAATTGGAAATGATGTATCTGAAATACAAAAATCAATCAACGAGTTATATGATAAAATAAAAGTGATTGAATTTTTTATCAATAAAAACTTACCTACTACTACCACTACCACTACTCGTGCACATTTTATGTAAATTAGAATCGTTAGTGGAAGAAATCCAAAAGCCTGCAAGGCGTAACTATCCTCGTCGCTCATTTAAAATAAGAGATATCGATGAAACATGGCAAGCAGATCTCGTTGAAATGATACCGTACGCAAATGAAAATAAAGGCTTCAAGTATATGCTCACTGTTATAGATATTTTTTCCAAATTTGCATGGACTGTGCCAATAAAGCAAAGAAGTGGAAAATATGTAACTAAAGCTATGAAATCGATTCTAGTAAAAATAGAGTACCACGAAATTTGCAGACAGATCGTGGTAAAGAATTTTACAACAAGGAATTTCAACAATTGATGAAAAATTTTAAAATAAACTTGTATTCGACTTATAGCAATATGAAAGCTTCGATATGTGAACGCTTTAAGCGTAACCTTAAAAGTAAAATGTGGAAGCGTTTTAGTTTGCGTGGTAATTATAAGTGGATAGATATACTGCAAGATATAACCTTGCAGTACAATAAATCTAGGCATCGGACAATTGGTATGAAACCTATAGATGTAAATTTCACACATGTTAAAGAAATTCTCACTCGATTAGCTGCTCAAAAAAAATTACGTCAACATAAGAAAGCTAAATTTAAAGTAAATGATAAAGTTCGAGTTAGCAAAAGTAAGCAACTGTTTCAAAAAGGATATACACCTAACTGGTAAACTGAAATCTTTACTGTATATAAAGTATCGAATACTGTTCCACGGACTTACCATTTGAAGGATTATCAAGATAAACCAATACCAGGTGGATGTTATGAAGAAGAACTTCTCAAGACTATATATCCAGATATTTATTTAGTTGAAAAAGTTTTAAAGAAACGTGGAAATAACTTATATGTTAAATAGCTTGGTTTTGATAACTCTCATAATAGTTGGATAAACAAAAATGACGATTAACCATGGATATAAGTCAAATAAAAATTAATAAAAATTTTCTCGCTTATTTATTTATTTTTATACCAATTTCTTTACATTTTCTTAAGAGTACTGGAATAAGAATCGCATGTGTTTTCTCAATCCTCATTTTGAAACGTTCTCGATCACGGGCAGCTTGCTCCCACTCTTCACAACGAGCCTTATGATAGGCAAATTTCCATGCATACATCGGATGAACTGTGACATCGTCCGAAAAATGTACGCGTTTTTTCTCCTCTTTGCTTCTCACACTTCTGAAATTAAATGTTATGCAAGTTTTAAAAAACTAGGAAATAAAAATAATTAAACTGATCTGATTAATAATCATACTTACGTACCTTCCATCGTATAATGACCCCATGCTAAAGTCTGTATATTATCGTCTTGAATGCGTCTTTTATCGCCGTATGGACTTTTGTTCTGTCTTATGGTTTCCACATTATGCAGTCGTGAACGTATAATGTGCTGTTGTCGATGTTTGATGTATGTGTTTCGAAGACAATCTACATAATCGTCGAATTTAATGCTCTTTTTTACAACGGAACAATTAATTCCCTTGATTTTTTCACACAATCTTCACCATCGATCCGAGTGGCATACATTTTGCTTCTCAAGCCAACAAACTCAGTAAGGATCTTGCCATTGCACTCGTCCTTCATAAGACCAACAAATTTTTTATTGACACGAGGCATGTTAAATATATTGTCAGCTGGATAATCTGATGTATCAAACCTATGTATGTTTTATTTCATGTCTTTGTAAAAATCATCGCACTTTATAGCGTATATAAAATTGTTGGTGTCAGTGTACAGAAGTTTACAATTATCTTTATACATTTTTCGCATATAATTGTAATGAAAATCGTACATGAGTCTCTTAGAAAAATCCAAGACTACAAGTACCAGGTAAGTAGGTTTATTAATTATAACTTCAGTCTTGCGAAGCTGAATAGCAACCAAATTTTTATTAAATATAGAACTGCTATGAAAATTTGGGTATGATATATATGTCTGGGCTCCATATCTTCCACCCCATTTTGTTACAAGCTTTACGTTCACTCTTTTCCGCACATTTTCCATTGTCTTTCCATATACTGCATTATTCATTAATTTGAAAAAAATTCAAATTCATAGCTTGTGCTCTCATCGAGCTATTCAAGTCTATGTAAGACTTTAACTATGGAGATCGCTTGAATTTTAAAACTCAATGTATTTTACTCAGACGAAGGCCATGAGCAATGACTTGTTTCAAAGCTCTATAATCGATGACATAATTTTTCTTATGCTGAAGTGTAGCCAATAGTTTTTTTGCTTAGATCCAGGAAGTGTTATAAACGGGAAATCGTATAACTCCTTGGGCATTTTTTTGTATTGTTTTTTGTTTTGTTTTTGATATTTTGTTTTTCTGTGTGTGCGAGTGTGTTTGGGCTCCGCCGCCGCAGCTCTGCATCGCGCTGTGCACCAACCGCCGCTGCCCTCGTCGCTGCCGGTCTCTGCCGACGGCACACTTGAGCGATCTGATCTCCGACGTATTTGGCAACGGCAACAATGCTGCAGAGCAGCCGCGTGAATAGGTCGCGTCGACCACCAGTGTTACGGGGCTCCGCACGATGCGTCCCGCGAAAAGTCTTTTTCTGATATTCATTGATGGTCCTGGTGATACAGGAAAACATTTTTATACAATACTTTGATTTATTATTATTTGAGTCAACGAAAACAAATTTTGTCAATGGCTAGGACTGGAATCGCTTCAATTTTATTACCCGGAGGAATGACAAGTCATAAGACTTTTAAATTACCATTGGATTTACAAGACATAAAAATTGCAAGTTTAAAACACCCATCTGATACAAAAAAAATTAGTGAATGCAAAATTACAATTTGGGACGAAGCTTTTATGATTCCTAAAAAAGCTTTGGAAATTGTTGACAATACCATATGTGATTGTTGTAAATTAGAAAACATTCCTTTTGCGATTAAATTGGTAATTCTAGGCGGAGATTTTAGACAAACTCTTTCTGTTATAAAATATAGACCTTTGTTTTCTCATGGTCAGTTATATGTAGCTTTATCTCGATGCAAAAATCCAAAAAAATTATTCATTCAAAACAAAACAGATAATTGTAATGTAATTAAAAATATTGGCTGGAAAGAAATATTCAAATTGTAAAATAATCTACTTATAATATAATAATTTGTCTATGTTCTTCTATATTTATTTTTATAATTCTTAGAGTGATGATCGCTGGGGTGAAGGATGGACGCGAAGAAATACAAGTCTTAATTATAAATTTTGATTTATTATAAGTTGACAATGAAAAAGTGGATCTCGGGCGACGTAGCTGTTGATTCAAAGGTAGTCTGCGTGAGAGTGGTGAGTGAGAGCGCGAGCTCTGTCAAGTAATGTCTCTTATTGCTTTGTCCAAAGAGATTATTTCTTGACAGATAGTCTGCTTGGCAAGTGGACAGTGACACATATGTCTGTTTGTAACTTCTCCACATAATTGTGTCGCCATAGAGTTTGATTATATATCCTCCTGTTGAGGATGAATCTTCACAATCTCTGAAACTGGCATATGTCATTGTTTCCATATTATCTTCTTTCGCTCTGAATGTTAGTCCTACCTCTGATGTGCCTCTGAGGTATCTAAAAATCCTTTTTACATCCCTTCAGTCACTTTCACTTGGTGACAATTGTCTTCTGGATAAGAAGTTTACTGCAAATGCAATGTCAGGTCTGGTTGCACCTGCTAAGTAGAGTAAGCTTCCAATTGCTTCTCTGTATGGTGCTTCAGTTTTCATCTGATTTTCGTCTGAGGCTTTAAGTTCTCTGTTTCGAACTTGCCTTGTGATCATGGGTGTTTTCTGTGGTTTACTGGTTTTCACGTTGAACCGTTCTAAACATTTCTCTATGTACTCTGATTGAAATAGATTTAATATCTTTTGATCTCGATCTCTAGTAATTTTCATGCCCAAAAATATTTTAGGTTCTCCTAAGTCTTTCATCTGAAATGTTGAGCATAATTTATCTTTAATTTCTTTTAGTTTCTTCTTATTGTTGCCTGCTAGTATGATGTCATCTACATATAGCAGTAACACTACCATCTGATTTTGTAGTCTCCAAGTAAATAAGCATGGTTCATTTATATCTTTTTCTAGTCCAAGTTCCAAAGCGATTTCTGAGAACCGCTTGTTCCATCGCTTGGGACTTATTCTTATGCCATATAAAGATTTTTGAAGCTTGCATACTTTCCTACTTCTGATTTTTGGATCGATTTCAATGCCGTCTGGTATCTCCATAAATATGTCGTCCTCGAGAGTTCCATTTACTGTCTTGACATCCATCTGAAATGCAGTTAGATTGAACTTATTAATGATTGCGAACGTCGCTCTGACTATCGGCAATCTGGAAACTGGTGCGTAAGTTTCTCTAAGTTCGTATTCTTTTCGATCCTTGAATCCTCTGATAACTAATCTTCCTTTGTAAGTCATTTGACCATCTTCTGAGGTTTCGCTTTTGAACACCCACTTGGAATCAATGGTTTGAATCTTTTTGCCATCTTTATCTAAAGTCTGTCTACTAATTTCCAGACGTTGTTGTCTTCCATAGATTTTAACTCTTATTTTATAGCTTCTAACCATTTATGTTTTTCTTCTGATTCAATAGCTTCTTTATAGCTGATAGGATCTCTGTTAGTTTGTGCTATAAAAATGTGTGCAAGCTCATCTTCTTCTGAGTGTGAATCTCTGCCTTCCCCGGTTGGGGTAGGCACTGGTAGCAGATCGTTACTATTTTCTGCTTCGTATACTGCTTCTCTGAGATGTGTCCAAGTTCGTCTGTTTGTCTTGGCTTTTCTTTCTAGACATGGTCGTTTTCTGGCACTGGTTTATTTCATTTTGATGCTTCTGAGTTCGTGACTTCTACTTTTCTCTTCTGACTTTTCTCTTTCTCTGAATTTAGTTCTTCTGGTATATCTGGTTGTGTTTCAACTTCTGAAGTTATTTCTAACGTCTCTGATTTTTCTTTTAAGTCAGATTTATATACTTCTGAGAAAGGTAAGTTTTCCATTTTTGCTAAGATACATATTTCACAGTCGGAGATGGACTTGTCAAATTTTATTTGTCTGAGTATTTCTTCTGATTTTTGTAACAATATTAAATTTTGTAGGGAAGCATGTCCTAGTTTGATATGCCAGAGAATTCCTTCACTCAGCTTCTCTTCTTGCTTATTTGGTTTATTGTCCACATCTTTCTGTAAGTATTTTAGCAACTCGTCTGAGTAATCGTCTAAGTTTAGGATTTTTCGGTTCGGAATTTGTTTGTCTAGATTTATATCCCAGTTTTCTTTTTGTCTCTCTGGGCTTGTTTCTTCTCTGATTTGTTCTTGCTCTTTCTCCCTCCCAATCTCAGCGTGACTCATCTGATCATTCTCAGATTTACTTATTTCTTCTGATTCAGTTTGATTTCTGAGTTCCATGATGTCAGCGTGAGGTTGTTGCAAGAACTCGTCTACTGATACTATGTTAGCTGTGCATGAATATTTATTATAGACTTCTTGTTGCTCATCTGATTGCTCATTTCTTGGCGCATTCAAAGAAATTATCCAATTTGGTTTTTCATAGATACCTGTGAGATATTCTTCACTAGTGTTTTTGTCGTGGATTTTAAGTATTTTATTGTCTAAGTAAATACTCAAGCCTACATCCGCAAAACGTCTAAGGGATATAAGGTCATCTGAGATATTTTTTGCAGCTATTACATTTGTTAAAATTATTTTCTTATTTTCATCTGAGGTTGATTTTAGAATTAAGTCTCCTCTACCGTCTACTACTAATGTTCGCGTAATTATTTTTGTTCGCGCTTCTGATGTATTCTCCTGAACTTTTTCGGAAGTTCCTTAAAATTATGCTCTTATTGACTATATGCTCTGTTGCGCCAGAGTCTGCTATAAATACAAGCTTTGCAGGTGTTGTGTTGTTAGTTTGTGTATTATTACCTATTAGCATCGCCTTGAATTTTTCTCCTTGCTTCTGATTTCGGCCTGGTGTTGGTGTATTTACATTTTTTTTTTGTAAAGCCTCTCTTGTTGTTTCCCCTACCTCTGATGTTATTATTATTATAACCACCCCTGCCTCTATTATTTTTACCTCTGAAGTTGTTGTTCTTTTGTCTGTGTTGTGTGTTTTTGTTGTAAAAAGTATTAGATCTTACGTACCCGTCTTTTGGATTGTCTTTGTTGAGGCAGTCGTCTCCTTTGTGGGGAGCCACTGCTTGAAAATAAAAGCAGTATCAAGCGTTATACTCTTTTAATGGACAATGAGCAATCCTGTGCCCAACTTTGTTACAACGGAAGCATTTGTCAGTTATAGTACTATTTTAATGCTTATTATTACTATTGTTTTATAGTTAAATTATTATTTTCGTTACAGAATTTTATAAAGATTTAAATATAATGAAAATGATGAACAATCAAATTTCGATCAAAAAATTTTAGATGAATATGTAAAAATTGAGCAAGAATACGATGAATATTTACTGAATTTACACGAATCAATGTTACAAGAGTTACAAGAACAAAAAATTAAATAGTTATATGACATGAGTTAAATAAGAAAATAATAAATCTGAAACGTTTACTGATTTTGATCAGATTCCAAATGATATAATTCAAGATATTTTGAATATTTTAAAATTTCAAGTGAGAATTAATAAACGATTACCAAATTTTATTATAAATAACCATCGAAATTTTATGAAATATTCTGTTTCTATGGCTAATATAATACATTATATATTGACATCTAATCAATAAAATTGAAAAAAATGAAACTAAAGTTTATTATTTGAGCGCGTGTACAGCCCATCTATACGCTTTATGCTTTACGTATATTAAAATCAAGATTTTCACTACGACGAAAGTGGGGGTTGGCGAGCGGAGCGAGCAGGGGGGCACCACCTAGTTCTTCTTAAAAAACTTTTTATTCGCCTAATGAATAAAACTAAGGCATCTTGTAAAAAGTTCTTTACATCAATATGCTGAATATTAGCTACTATACTGGTGCGCATCCTATTATTAAATACACTATCTACATCGATCCATCTTACACGAGCATTTATCTTATTTTGCACAAGTCCACCACTAGATTTTGTCAATCTCTCATGTAATGTTATGTTAAAACATTTAATTTTACCAATCATATAAATAATTGATTGTTTTTGAGAGACAGAGAGTTAGAGAAGTTTGAGAGACGTTATGTAATTATTTAAGACATAAATCACATTGACTTTTCCAACGATTTATCACAATCGTATCAGTAGTAGGTCTGGAAAATAAAAGCTCCTCAGCTTCCTCCAGATGATGCACTAATGATCGACAATTATCCGAAAGAGTAGCCATGTCACTTGCTTGTTAACAACTAAAAAAATTAAGCATGCTGCTAAAAATATATAACCTGTGGAGATCAGAGCATTTATGAATATTTGAGAAGGGGTAAAAGTTATAAGGATAGAGATTAGTTGATAAAGCAACTTAGTATAAATTTAAATAAAATTTGTCTATATCAATTCATGTTTTTGTATTTGTTTTTTATATTTGAATTTTTGCAACAATTGCATCAGCATTTTGTAGTGTGAGATTTAATGTAGTGATATGTGAATTATTGTCGTTTAGATATATACCATGTTACTGTAGGATACAAATCTCTACACAGCGGTGCCATGTACAGTTTTTATATCGTATAAATAGGCTCCCTTATACTTATCCGATACAGCGAAAATCTAGAAATATATTGTCATAAGAATAGCATAAAATGTTTGCAATATAATGTTGGCGACTCCCCTCCATACGCTCCGCACATCATACATTTGAATTTGCAGGTATAAAACATAGCGCGCGCCTGACCGAGAGTAGAAGAGAGTATAATATAGATTAACTCGGCACTATGTGCGCACTGTGGCGGTGAGAGTATATCTATATCTATACTCAGCGCGCAGTATAACCCGCGCCGGACTGCTGCGGCGAGAAGAAAGTATAGATATACGCGGAGCGTACAGCGTACTGTATGCGTACAGCGTACCCAGTATAGTAGAAAAGAGTATATCTATATCTATACTCAGCGCGCGTTGCAGCCTGCATCGGACTGCGGGAAGAAGAGAGTATAGATATACGCGAAAAGCTCGACGACACTGTATGCGTATACAGCGTGCGCTGTATGGTATAGTGAGAGAATATCTATATCTTTACTCAGCGCGCGTTGCAGCCCGTATCGGACTGTGGGGAGAAGAGAGTATAGATACGATGTGGTGAAGAGCTGTCTTTAGCACGGGAGAGGGATTGCATCATCACATCCGTACCGCGTCATCAGATGTTTAAAAAATATATCTTAATAACATCGAATGTAAGCTGGCGTCGTAAATCGACAAGAAATTCGAATGCAGGCTGCCCTTACTACTATGGGTCAACCGACAATAGATTTGGCGACACAATAATAACCGATTATGGACTCTAAGGCACGATAACAAAATATTCCTTGAAATCAACGGACGCGAAACAATAAACCGCGCTCGGCGTCGCAATCAAAGGACGCGGCGTCCTCCAAGATGGCGTTCTTTGTTCTGATGTACTCCTGGATTAGAGCTGGTGATCGGACGCTCGGCGCCCCTTCGTATTTGCACGGATCCTTGCTGAAACGCGCGAAAATCAGGAGACGTCGCGATAACCCACTACAATATCGGAGCGGTTTCTATGCCGTAAGGGGAAACAGCTATAAATAAGGTGCGATGGCGCGAGTACGACTCAGGAAAATACTCCCGATACAACCGCTCTGATCACGGTTTGATCAGCGACGACGCAATGCAGATATTAATCGGAAAAATCGGACTTGCCGGATCTTAAAGATCGACGGCGGCTCAACCTAAGGATACGCTTAACTGCTGGATCTTTTGATTACCAGCGGCTCGACAATTCTTCGGTTCGGAAGCTGGATCGCTTGGCGATCAACAGCAGCGCAACGCAATACCCTCAACAATTGCTGGATCGCTTAGCGATCTACAGCGGCTCAACAACTTTTCTGTATAACTGTGCTGGATCGCTTCACAATCTACAGCGGCTTAACTCTTTCCCAATATTACGAGGCTAGATTGATTTACAATTTACAGCGGCACAAACTCTTATCATAAAATGGCGGGATCCTCCTGGATCGACCGCTAGTACACGAGGATTCGCTCAGTGTAAAACACTTACTTTTGCGACGCGACGATTATTCCCAAAACCACATTAATTACACAAATTATTGAAAACCGGGCCGAGTGTGCGACGACTTACTTACAACTCGAACTAGAATCCTCAAAGATCTACTCGACTGCTCTCTACTTCTCTTTCTCTCTGTCTGGAACTCGGAATATTCGGTGATTGCTCTGTAGCTGGTGAATGCGTGTCCTCTGTGCAAAGGTTGAGACTATTCTGAACAAGGAGAAAGTCTCTCTCGTCCTCGAGGTTCTGCGCGTACCTGGCGGCGTGGCTCGGCTAGTAGACTCCGCGACGTCATGCAGTCTCTCTCTCTCTCTCTCGCACGCGCGTCGCGACGACACTCCTGGTGCGAACAGGAGCAGTTGCATAACGATTGGGTCGGTATGGCGGTGCCCGACAACACCCGGTGATCCGCGGCGGCGCTATCGCAAGGGCTTAGTCACCTGCCGAGCCTGCACGGGAGCCACCGTTGCTCCATGCGCTCCACGCTCCTGTCTATGTCTCAGGAGTGGTGTGGAAAAAATAGAAAAAAAAATTTAAGTTATCTCTCTACTTTTATATGGTTTATCTCTACTCTTATATATAGTTTAGATACCGTTATGCTATGAGCTTGTTATGGGGGCTCGGAAGAAATGCTACGAAGGATGTGGGATCTCCCCGAGGCTGAAGACATTATTTATGTCAGAAAGCTAAGTATTGTATAGCTAGACTCGTTCGGTTGGTAGAGCCGGAGGAAGGTAATCTTTATACATCATCTTAATGCAGTGCTATGCCTAATTTATTTTAAGGATCCTTTTGTTGGGGTAGATTAAATCTGTTTCAGTTCATTTAATTTAATTCCAATATTAAATTAACGCGTATACGACGACGCGTATACGACGTCGCGCTTCCTTTTGTTTGCGTTAGCCTTGTTTCAAAAAATATACATGTATTGCGTTTTTTATGTTAAATAATTTGAGTGATGTGCAAATAAAATTGGGCTTAGGTTGTGTTTATAGCACTTTGCAAGCAAAACCACTTTTATTTCAGAAAAGAAAACTGTATCAACCTTCAGGTTCTTTATTCAACGTAAGCCTTAAATCTTGTACAAGACACACGTTATACGCGCCGCGAAGCGTACGACTAGAAATCTTGTTAAAGATAATTATCTTTAACAAGAAATGTTCGGACTAATTTACACCGCACCTTTTCAATTATAATTGAAAAGGTGCGGTGTAAATTAGTCCGAACATTTCTTTCAATGTACTATTACAATTGTTGTTAGTCAATCTTTATGCAAATAAAAAAATATAAAGAAATGATGGAGTTATTGGGTGAGGTGGTCGAAATAAACAACAGAGCAATGACTATTAAGTACCGAGGAGTTAAGCAACTATCTATGGACTTTTATCTAGTAGAGAAAAACGAATAAACGAAGAATGTCGACGTGCTCTCTCTATGAGTACAAGCGCAGAACTGCCGGCGGAGCGGGGCCCCGCATCCGGGCAGAGAGTCGAGCGGCGCCGCGCATGCGCACAGCGCTCTAGGCAACTAGTGGAGCGTAGCAAGTGCCGTATGGCATCAGCCATAATCCAACACTCCCTCTCACTTGCAGAGCTCTCAGTCCCAGGACTCCTCATTCAACCAGCTGCCAGGTTGATCGCCCTCCTCCGGAGAGTCTAAACAGAAGAGAAAACATAAATTATTAATTATTTATACGCATGTTCATTATTTTATACGTTAATTCTTCATGCAATTGAACAGGAAATTCTTTAGTGAATATGTCGGCAAGTTGTTCTTTTGACTTGACCCATTCTGTTTTGACATAGTTTTGATTCACGCATTCCTTAACATAATCTTCCCTTCTCTCTACCATATGTCGCAGTCTGTTTCCACCTTTGCACAGGATATTGTAGCCATATTATCAAAGTACAAGGTGATAGGGTACATGTGCTTATCTAGCATTCTAGTCAACGAATTATGCAGAGACATTACTTCTTGGCAAGTCTCGCTCAAAGCCACATACTCATGGCATGTGGAAAGCGCAACACTTTGTTGCTTATGTGTTTTCCAAGCCACAGCGTTTCCGAACAGCTTGATCACAAATCCACATGTGGTTAGTGAGTCTTTGCAGTCAGATAGGCTGGTATCAGAGAAAGCTACCATATCGCTTCTCGAGTTATCGAATGTCAATTCATAGAGTTTAGTACCTGTCAGATACTGAAACACTCGTTTTACCATGATCCATTCGTCAATGGTTGGATTAAGTCGACTGAGGACATTCACAGCATATGATATATCTGGTCTTGTTGCATTAGCCAGGTATAACAATGATCCCACTGCTTCTCTGTACAGTCTGTTGGGTATTCCAAATTTGTTTGCTACGTCTTTCGTGTATTCTATTTCCTCCCTCTCTTTTCTATCACTACTCATAGCTTCGCTAATTTTCATAGGCGTGTTTACCGGTTTACATTTTTCAAATCCAAACCTAATTAGCATTTTATCTATAAACTTAGTTTGATTTAATCGTATGACTTGTCCTGAAAAGTCTCTATTGATCTTAATTCCTAAAAATTCTTTAGAGTTACCTAGATCTTTGATATTGAACTCTTTACTCAATTTCTTACTAAGTTTATCTAGTATACTATCATTTGGGTTAGCTAAGAGGATGTCATCGACATATAGAATAGCTAATACTATACCTACACTTGACTGATGAATATACAGACAAGGGTCAATGTCGTTTGTCTGAAATCCAAGCTTAATCATGACATCAGTGAATTTGTCATTCTATTTCTTTGGACTTATTTTCAGACCATACAAGGATTTATTCAATTTCCAGATAGAACGTTTTCTAGTATCGCTGTTGACCAGCACTCCCTCTGGAATTTCTAAAAAGATATCCTCAGATAATTCTCCGTAGAGGAAAGCAGTTTCTACATCTAACTGTCTTATCCTAAATTTGATCTTATTTGCCAATGAGAAAAAGGCTCTGATCAATGGCATCCTAGACACCGGGGCATATGTCTCACGCAAATCATACACATTTTTGTCTTTGAACCCAAGAATAACTAATCTAGCTTTGTATCTAGTTTCACCAGTTTTATTTATCTTTCTTTTAACACCCATCTAGAATCTATGATGTTTGGTTTCGTATTTACCATGGAGATTTTTGATCTTTCAACCACTGTATAAACTTGTTTATCTCTTATTGCGTCAAGCTCATTTTTAATAGCTTCAATCCAGCGTTTACTCTCTGTCGAGTTAACAGCCTCTTTATAAGTTTGAGGATCTCCTTGGATTCTTGCTAGCAGTGCATGAAATTTCAAATCACTCAAACCTCGATCAAAATCCAATTTTTCCGTCTCTGGATTGTCGCACAGGAAAAATATGACTTCTGCATTTTTCTTGGGTCTACCCCTTTTCCTTTTTGTCTCTACGATATTTTCTACAATTTCTACTTTCTGCTCTTGGTTCGTTCTATCTATATCTTGTGGATCTTCAAAACTCAGTTCGGTTCGATCTGCTTCAGCATCTTGACCATGGAAGTCCCTATATGTCAGATTCTCAACAAAACGAACATGCTTGCTATCATACAGTTTTTGCTCCTCGGGTACGAGTATTGTATAACCCGTACTCAAGTATCTTACCAAGAAACCTAACTTAGCTTGAGGTGAAAACTTAGTTTCAGTGTTCCGAGGAATTTTCATATACGCAGCACAGCCGAAGCGTTTGACTTGACTTATGCATTCAGATTGTTTTGAAAGTAGTTCGCTCAAGGGCGTTTTCATATATATTGATTTATGCGTATAAACATTTAGTTATACGTATAAACAGATGTTTTAACAGCTAGATCCCAATATGAATACGGTAAGCCAGAGTCAAGCATCATTGCTCTCACTTTATTCTCTAATGTTCGATTGAACCTTTCAGCAACTCCATTGTGCTGCGGTGTATCAGGACACGCTAATTGTAATTCAGCGCCATATTTATCCAACACATCTTGTGTAGCTTGGCCCGTGAATTCTGTACCCCTGTCGCATCTGAGAAAACAGAATTTCTCATCAGATCCGACAAGGTTACGAAGGCTCTTAACAAAGGATTCGATGCAATCAGGAACATCTGACTTGTTCTGTAAAGGGAAGGCTAAAGCTGCTCTTGTAGCATCATCTATCAAGTCCAGAACGAATTTATATCTCCCGGGGCGAGACACTGGGCTAATCGGCCCCATAGTGTCGCCATGAATCACCTGCAGGGGTTTATTCGCTCTCAATCTGATTTTTGTGAAGGGCAACCTAGCACTATTTGCCTCCAAGCAGATTTTGCAATTCTGTATGGTTGTGTCTTTGTTTATGGTGTCAAGCTTAATCAAGTCACTGTAGACTTTGCTAATATCAGTAAATATGATTTCGATACATGTCCAAGTCGAGTATGCCAAAGCATTGCCTCAGACATGTCTTGATTAGAATTTTTAAAAGGTTTCTTGGATTCTATAATATCGCAATCGAGTGATTCTATAACATGAGTTTTCCTATTCCCTGACGTTTCCAAGAATTCGTTATCTATCCCTTTTTGATTTTGTAGTGTATTTTCTTTAACAGGTTCTATTATTTTTCTAATCTCTTTCTGACTTTCAATAGGTTCAATATTTTTCTTACTCCTAGTATTATAATAACTTTTAATTTCCGATCCTGATCCAGTTTTATCTCGCATATTATTTTCCACTACAAGTCTTATTGACCAAAATGGCTTTTCATATTTGCCTGTCAATACACTTTTGTTCAACTCTGGGTCGTAAATATCTATAATTTCATTGTTCAAATAAACCTCTAATCCTTGATCTACAAAGCGTCTAAGTGACAGGAGGTTATTTGACAATTCATTAGAATACAAGATATTTTTTAGCAAGTAGGTTTTGCTGTTATTGGTTACTATTTCTGCAGTTCCAACCCCTGAGGTTGTGAAGCCACTTTCTTTATTCGCACATTCTATATTCGCCTTGGCTTTATTATTAAATTCGCTAAAATACATTTTGGAATTACTAAGGTGCTCAGTCGCGCCTGAGTCAGCTATAAACTTGACTAGCAAACCGCTATTACCACTAGAATTTTCATCTAAGCAAGAATAATTGTTATCTGTACCTCCATAGTTCTCAACGATGGCCTGAAGTGACGAGCCTGAGCTGGTGTTGTTGTTGCTTCCAGGGCGTTGCTGATAACCTGCTCCGCCACGTCCTCGTCCACGGGCTCGGTTGCTCGAGCTCCCTCTGGTCCCTCTCAAAGAGTTCGGATTGGGCTTGCCTCTGCCTCTGAAGATGCCAGAGCCATTTCCTCTGAAACTATTAGAGCTGTTCCTTCTCGGGGAATTCTAGCGTCCTCTTTTGGATGGCTGCGGATTGGCCGAGCCTCCTTGAGGGCTTTCTAGGTCGACCTGATGTTTGCGACACTCGCTCGCAACGTGACTGCCAATCTTCTTGCAATAATAGCATAGGCGTTTGCCTGGATGAGGGCACGCATCCTTGCAATGTCCCTCCATACCACAACTTCTGCAGATCTGCCGTCCTTGGGCGTTGTGACTGTCACTGGCATAGAAAACTTTAGCCGTTTGTCCTTTGGTTTTACCAATTCTGGATGCCTCAATCTGTAACAGATAATCTTTCAGTTCTCCGCACGACATTAGTTTGGACGTCGTCGCTTTGTACAAGGCATTTGCAGTTACTATTTCAGGTACTGCTTCCGACACAGCTTTAATAAAATAGTCTCTTTTATCCTTTTCAGCGAGTTCACCAGCATCTGGTATACTCTCAAACGCTCTAACTTTCTCTTGAGATTTATCATAAAAGTCAGAAGCTGACTCTTTGTCAGGAAGATATATCATTTTTGAAAGATCGTCTCGAGCTGTGATTATAGTCATACGTGATTCGTATCGTTTGACTTCTTTTAGTTTTGCTAGAACTTCTTTAGGTTCAGAAAGATTTATTATTTTGTTATAATAAACTGTGTCTATTCTATTAATGATTATGTCTCTGACTTTGAACTTGTCATCTGTGACCTTTTGTTCTAAGTGCAAATTGTCAGATTCTAGTTCTAAAATATACAGTAATTTTTTAATCCTGAGTTCGGATTTTAAGAAATCTTCAAACATTTCAAATTTACAACTCGAGGTTAATTTATAATTTCTGAACATTTGATTATCTCTTCCGGAGATTTCGTTTTTTAACTGTTCAGATAAATTCAAAAGGCTGTTCTCTTTTGAACTCTTTTCTTTTTCATTCAGAAGTACTTTGACTTTGTTCTCAATCAGATCATTGATCAACGCCGCTGTGTCACTGTCATAATTAGAATTATTATATATTCTATTTTTGTTACTTACTCGATCTCTGTAGTTCTGAGATTCACTTTCTAATCTTTCATCTCCTGCAAATCCAGTTTTGAGCAGAACGTTACCATCACGTGATCTTTTCTCAAAGGAACCTTTCGCACCCAATGTTTGTTTACTCTCAGAATCTGAGTCCGAGGGATCCTCTGCTTCTAAGTCCCATCTGCCGTGGTTCCTCTGGTTATATTGTTCGACGGACGTGCCAAGATTTATGTTCATTCACATAAGATCATCCCTGTCAACCGTCTTAGCCGAGGTAGTAACCGGAGTCGAGGTGAACCAGAGCTGGTCTTGTTTTGGGATGACTTCATTACAAACTATCTTGGGGACAGATTTTGGCCGGCCTGCGCTCCGCGAGTTTGCGGCTGTCTCACTAGCTGGGTGCGTGAGACCTGCGAAGCAAGTATCATTCTCCTTTGAGGATGTAGGCTTAGCACGAGCTTGTGCAAAACCCTTGATTTTCTCCAGATCAGGTGTTGTCAGCTGTCTGACCATTTCTTGAATGCTGCCAAGAATTGTCTGAGTTTGGCCATCAATCATGTCTTGTACGTCTTGTCTCGTGACATACACCTGCTGATAATTCAGTTCGAAATCGAAGAATCCTTCGCTGGCTGGCCAGCACCTTTCAATCTGAGCTCTCTCCTCTTTGGAAAGAGACTCGTCGAATCGTCTCAGTTGTTGGTCCGTCCTCCAGAAGAACAAGGATCCATCTGGTCTTCATAAGAGCGTGACTGTTGGTTCGTTGTAAACATCCCCTGGCGCCTTTTGGGCGTCGGAAATATTCCACTCTCTCAGAATGATTTGACGAAACTCATCCATGTCAGCACCTGTTGATTTGATTAGCAATAAGTATGTTGTTTGGATTTGATATGTCATAGTTTTTCTAATTTATCCTATTCTATTCTATTCTATGACATGTATCCTGTTCAGTTTGATAACATGAGGCAGGCTCATTCTATGTTTCCAGTCTATTGTGTAAGATGGTCCGGTCTAATCTTACTCTAGTCTATCTATATCTAGTTCTAATATCTATCTCTATACTGTGTTGACTTTTAATATTTTAATGACAAAAGAGTTTAATTTATGATAAATTTAACGTGCCCTTTTTATGTGTCATTTGGCTTGCTTAAGTGAGGTCAAGCCGGGTACACATTGAGTGGGGCCCTCACAAAATGCGAATTTTTAAAAGGATTAAATGCAGATTTAATGCAACACAGAACATTTTATAGATAACTATTTTCAATGAACAATATTGAAAATGTTTAAGTTTGTTACGGTAAAACTTTTATTAAGAATTTTAATTTATTGCTCAAAACAAGGTGACTATCACTTCAAAAAAAAAATTCTCTGCACATAGTCTATTTCGTTTCAATTAAATCAGACAATGACTGGTATTCAAGCGGACAGCTGTAGCTATCTTGTACCGCTGTGAGTCGGTAAAGCGGCGCGCTGCTATCAGCAGTCAGCCGTTCACCCATGCGAGCTCGCTGCAACGCATTTGCCGCTGCTATCAGCAGTCAGCCGTTCACCCATGCGAGCTCGCTGCAACGCATTTGCCGCGCGAGGAAAAAAAAAGTAGAGAGAGAGAGAGAGAGAGAGAGAGAGAGAGAGATCGCCGCGGCTCACGCCTCTACGCGCCGAGCGCCACATATCTCACGCCTCTGCGGTCAAACTCCTAGAGAGATAGAGAGAGAAAGAGCAAGAAGGTACCCCTCTCCCCGCGGCACGAGTCCCGTCTCTCTTGCTCTCGCGCGTGGCGGCCGGTCGCCGCGATGCCACCACATGCTCTCCTATACTGTCACGCAAACACCGGCAGCGGCCATCTTGGGCACATTGTTTCCACCCCTTTGGCGGTCTTTCGTCCGAAATTCTCGGAATTTGAACAAAAACCCTCGCGTTTCGCGACGCTATGCCAATGGATTTTATGTCTTCCGGTAGCCTTCTAACACTTATTTTAGTTCCTTTATGACTTGTATTAATAAATTTCGTCGTAAAATATTTTTCACTGCTTTTACTTTTCCCGAAAACACTCTATTGTTTTAATCAAATCTCCTTTTCTTATAACGATAAAAATCTCACTGATTTTACTTTACATTTTCAAAACAATATTCTAACACTGAATTCGATTTAATTCACTTAAAAGTTTGGTTTTTACTTACTCATTGTCAAGCTACCAAAGTTGAGTTCTTCCATGGTCGCCTTTGTCTCCAGGACTCAGGGCTCAACCTCTCGGCTCCTTGCTGCGTGACAGAGGGTATGGACTTGTAAAAAACACTAGTCCTTGAGTCTCTAGCTGCTGCCCTTTGTCTCGTGTTTACACAGCACAAGTCACCGAAAAACGCAAACACGCACGACACGTAGTAGTGGTTACGCGGTGAGCGCGTTCGAACTTGCCTTCTTGATATTGCTCAGTGGAAGCGTCCACACTCACCGGCCCATAACCTGATGGAGTTATTGGGAGAGGTGGTCGAAATAAACAACAGAGCAATGACTATTAAGTACCGAGACTTTATTAAGAAACTATCTATGGACTTTTATCTAGTAGAGAAAAACGAATAAACGAAGAATGTCGACGTGCTCTCTCTATGAGTACAAGCGCCGAACTGCCGGCGGAGCGGGGCCCCGCACGCGAACAGAGAGTCGAGCAGCGCCGCGCATGCGCACAGCGCTCTAGGCAGCTAGTGGAGCGTAGCAAGTACCGTATGGCATCAGCCATAATCCAACAAGAAAAAAAATATTTGTCGTATTAATAATGAATAAATAAAAAAAAGCTGCTAAAGAGTGTGGGGGAGCTGTACATCTCCGAAATTAAAAACTATAGATAAAAAACATTATTTTTTGTATTAACAATTAATGAATTAAAAAAAAAGCTGCTAAAGAGTGCAGGGGGGAGGGACTTCGGGGTTTTTTTCAGATTATTTAAATCACATGGAAAATGAAAGAATTTTTCCTTATTTGGCGGGAGGAGCTGTACATCTCCAGAATAAAAAACTATAAATAAAAAAAATTATTTGTTGTATTAACAATTAATAAATTAAAACGAAAGCTGCTAAAGATTGCGGGTGGGATACAGGGGGGGGGGGGGGGGGGGGGGGGGGTTTTTTTGTTTTTTTAAAAAAAATAAAAAAAAAAAGAATTTTTTTTTTTTTTGGGGGGGGGGGGAAAAGGGGGAGGGGGGGGGGGGGTACGGGGGGACTTTTTTAATAAACAACAAGAATTTATTCATATAAGCATAACCGCATAAAGCAGCCTTCCGGACTTTATTAGTCCGCTTCGGATATCAGAATATTTTAAATGCAAAACTATATAAGAAAATTCTAGAAAATTTTATCTATAATAATTTTTATGATTTACCGATTTTACCGCTTCTGAAGGTCAGAGCAGACTAAGCTCCAAAATAAAATATTTTGGCTATTTATAAATATTGTCATGCATGCGTAGACTTCATTGATAAACAAGAGAAAAATTTAATGTAATTTTCTATTATGATTTTCAGCTCACGCATTTATCTAAAAATGCTACAGCTGTTTCACAAAATTTGCTTTTCAAAGATACAGCGCAACCAATTATTGACATGCTGCAACCGTTTTATCAAATTTTCTATTATTTTTTTTAGCGAATGCATTCATTTTAATACCGCAGTTGTTTTAGAAAAATTGCCTTTTATGATTCACAGCACATGCATTTATTTCAGTCTTACTGCCATTTTACAACATTTTTATTATTTTTGATTTGAAATTATTAATTTCATTATTCCATTAATAATTGTAATATGTGTTGAATACATTATTTTTAGTATAGATTTTGTGCGTGCTTTTTTTAATTAATTCTCTTTTATTTTTGCATGATTTAGTAATAAAATTTTTAATAAATGCTTGTGTAGAGATTTGCCGTGTGGTAAAATAATAAAAAATAAGTGCAGGGAATTTTAATGTAGAAAATATCCGCGTAGAATTTTGTTGTGTAGGACAATATGTTTTTGTAGGGTTTTTTGTGAACAGTTTGTTCGGTGTCACTGCACTTAAGTAAATTTTCAATAACATCAATACGACTACCATGTCGGACAACCGGTAATGTTTGAATAAAATCTTCTGAGACAAGTAAGATTTTACCACCAAATATTTTTTTAACATTACATAAATCTTGCAGAAGACAGTCGTCAGCTTTGAAGGCAAATTTTGATGTCATAGATACTTTATTCCATATTATAATTTGTACTTCTTTTAACATTTAACGATCCTTTAAATTAGATTTTATGTTACATGTAGTGTGTAGTTCTGTTATATTAGGTGGTAATTTAAATGTACTGTTTTTCCATTGCGTAATAAATTTGCCGCAATTATTATTCAAGCAATACATAAAAATGGAATCCGACAGTTTTTGGTAGTCTACTATGATGCTGAGTAAATAACTTTTTTCACTTCCGCCATCAATGAAAATACATTTTTTTTCTTCGCATTTTAAATTTTCCAACACATCAAAAATAGTTTTTTGTTTATGGTTCAATAAATCTACTTTAATTTGTAAGTCATTAAACGTTACAGTTTCGTTGCATGATGTTGTTGTTACATTATGTGTGTGTGTTTTTTTTCTTTTTTTCTCTCTCGGAGAAGAAGTGTTAGGGAAAATCTTAGAAAGACCATAGCGTGACTTTGATTGTGGGGTCGCATTGTCCGATACTGTACGGTAAGCGGACGCTACTCTTACAAGGAAGGTACCCGAACCCGACCTCACCGATTTCAATGATTTTACGATATGTTGTAGTACATGTGAAAATAAGAGACACGTATTTTTTCCTATCGGCTCATAAGCGTATTTAGGGGGTGAAAACGATCCCCAAAGTTAACCCCCAAAAAAGCGTTTTTTTTTAATATCTCGCCTTAAAATAAATATTTTTTAACGAAACAAATTCGAGGTTATTTCTTACAACAAGAGCAAGTAATTCATGGTAATTTGAAGAGTAAGGGTGGTATCCCCTATTTTTTAGGGGTCGAAAACATATTTTTTGGCATAATTTAATAATAAAAAAGTTTCAAAAGCCTAAAAAAATTGAAAACAATTTGAAAACATCCATAATAATAAAATAAAGTTGTCGCCTTTCGGGTTTTTAAAAAATATTACCCCTAAGGGATGTAAACCACCCCTTACACAAAATAATTATAAGTATGTACTTTAATTCATAAAATTTCGCAGGAAGTTCGTATATAAGGGTTTTCGAGGTCGCTCTTTACGAATCTGTTCAGATTTTGAAAATTTAAAATGGCGGATCCAATATGGCGGACGAAATTAACAAAAAAAAATGTTATATAATAAAACAGGTTTTTAACGACTAACAAAATTCGAAAAAATATGTTAACATTTATAATAAAACAATAAAGTCTTCCGATTCTTTAATAAATATTACGCCTGAGGGGGTAAACCACCCCTAACACAAAATAATTATAAGTATATATTGAAGTACATACACGGAGTGTTAAAAATGGCTTTTTCGCCCTCTGTAAGAGAAAATGTCGTACAAAACACGTATGATAAAATGATCCATACTCATATAAATTGACACTCGTCCCACACTTGTTAATAACTATTTATTGCATAAGTTATTTGAAATAAATATTAATGATAAATATCATAATAATAATAATAATAATAATCTCCGTGATAAAAGCATTTAGTTGAATGTTTCCAATGCATATTTGGAATGCATATCGTTTTACAGATCTTATAATTACAGCCATTTCTTATTATAAGTATAACATTTATTCTAATTTTCCATGGTTATGTACGTTTTATAGTATAAAATGTTTACAATAATGATAATCTTCGAAATAGTGTTTAAAACATAATGATTTTTTACACCAAGCACAACGTATAATAGCAACATTGGTGCATCCTTCTATATCACAGTGTGAATTGCAAGAATCTCCAAAACTATAATTAACAGGATTGTCAAATTCTTCTGGTTTTTCATCGATATAACCACTTCTAAACCAGGAATATTTAAAAAGATTAATATACCTTGGTGAGGAAAGTTGATTATGCACTAGAGATTGTAATTTAATAATGTTATTCCTTTGATGTAATTTTAAATCATAATCCATTAAAATTACATTATCCGAAAATTGTCGAACAAAATTCTTCCAAATACGGAATCCATATACATCAAGTGGTTGGATATTCCCTGTTGTTCCTGTCGGTATTTTTTTTTACATTAACAATTTTATTGTCTGGCATCGTTTCTTCTATAACTTTATCACAGTGGCCACTCCAGGAGTCAAGTAATAGTATAGTGTTGGTACCTACATTTGGGAAAAATATTTTTTCCGTCCAAATTTTAAAGAGGTCTGAAACAAAAACATTAATATTTGCTACCTTTTCTGCAGTATTAAATGAAATTTAATAAAAAGATATTTACTCGATGTTAGCTTCCCAGATTTTGATGCTTCTACATAAACATTTTCGGCCTTCAATAAATTGCTTTCAACAATAGGTCCAAAATGACCACTGGATTCTTTTAAAACTAGAAAAAGTGGTGACATCAGTTTCCCTTCAGCTGATATAAGTGGTTGAATCGTATAACTATGTGTTGTTGACGAAACTGACTGCACTAGGCATTGCACTTGTTTTTCTCCCTCGATTGCGAGGGTTCTTCAAGAATGCATTTCTAGTTGAATCCACTCTGGTCGGAATTATATACATTTTGAATTCCAACTTCTAATGCACATAACCGAACATCGGCGACAAACGCATCTGCTTTTTTTCAAGTTCCGAATTGCTTTCTATTGTTTTCTTCGTAAGGAACTTATTTATTTTTCGAGAAACTATTCTATGAGCAGTTTTAAATTTTGATAACCAATTTCTAGAAGCTTTGAATCTAAAATCTTCAGAACCTATTTGTTTTTGAGCTTGTAATACCCATCGACGTATATCGCGATCATGAATAATAAAACCAGCAGTGAGTGCAGCTTTAAAATTATCTAATGTATATTGACAAATTTGAGCGACTGTTTCTCTGTAAGTGCCACCTTTATTGATTGTGCGTACCCAACGCTTCAGCTGACTAACGGATCTAACTTTCTAAACATTTTCTGTACAGTTTCAAGTTTCATGTGTGACTTTGTTTTAGGACTTTTCCAAAATTCTACAGCCCTTTTCTTATATTCAAAATCGACTTCATTATTTTCTTCTGTACATTCATTTGTTGGTGCTTCCGAAAAATCAGGAATATGATGTAGTACTTGATCCTCAACTATTTTTGCATCTTGATCTTTGAAATCTTCTAGAAAATCCAATGATTCTTCAACTGTCATTTCAATGTCATTGAATTCATCTGCTACATCTATTAAAATATATTTAATTTGCTCCGACAATTGAATTTCTCAATAATTTGTCTCACTTTGTGGTATTTATAATTCCAAGGTAGGATGATAAACTTATAACATTTAGAGGGTTAATTCTCAGCTTCAGATCTAATGTAAATAAAAAGAAAACAATTTATTTGTTATATGATTGTAATTATCGAACAATTTAAATAAAGCATTTCTTAATTTACCAAGATTAATTCAAATATTTAAAAAAACCAAGGCGATTAAACTGTAATATGCTGATATTGGATACACTATTCTAATTTTCCAATTTGATTGCTGTGTCCCAGATAGTAGCCACTAATAAAAATATCTGAAATTTGAAAAATTAAATTTCTATAAAATGCGTATAAAAATACCCTTTTTGGTGCCTATGAATTGAAGCGAAAATCGATTTTATTATGTTTCAAAAAAAAAAAAAAAAATAACATAGGTTTTAAAGTTCTGAAAAAAATATGTAGGGCCCACTTTGCCCCTTGTTATATAATATAAACAAACTCGAATGTTTATTATTTCTGAAATTTCGGTAGAGGATTTTAAAACTGTTTTTGAAAATGGCATAGGTTATTTCAATATTAACTTATTGTGAGGCCCAAAGACGGCCAAAACTGAAATGGGATATACAGGGTGACCCATTTTAACTTTTACAGTTAAATTGTACAAAAAATTGCAATCCAATCATAAAATGTTTTAAATGAATGTTAGGTAGAGTATCCCCCTATAGCACCCGATATTTTGGCAACATTTTCTATTTTTCAAATAGTTGTCTTCTATGTTTTCCGCGTATTTTGAGCCTAAAGCAAGCCTTAATACGAATAATACGAACAAGTATACAAATAAACTGGCAAATTAAAAAAATGTTTACATTTCATATGTATACTTGCCACTACGCACTTTACTGACACTATGTAATGGATTATGCCCGTTTAAGTAATAAAAAAAAATTAATAAATAAAAAAGTACTAAAATTTTCTTTCCTCAACGACGTATTTTTTATAAAATAATTCAAAAGCAATACAAAATATTAAAACATATACACATACCTATGCACACCTACACAGACTATAATTAACAATATATATATAAAATTTGAATAATATTCTATATTCGGGAATTTTAAAACATATGCTTCAATTTTATATAATTTAATTATATATATATATATATATATATATATATATATATATATATATTATATATATATATTTATTTATTTATTTAACTCCAGAGTTACAAACATTTGCATCCGATACAGAGTTGATATTATTCACACAATAACACACTATAACGCCGCAAATCCTACAGAGGAAAACAGTATTTCCTGTTCGCAGGTCCGGATAACAGAGATAACGAGAATACATATATATACTGTTCTGTTATTGCTTTACAGCAATAACCTCCAGTCATACTACATACAGTCCAGCCTCCATTCATATGTAGGAATAGCATAAATCCTTGTCGGACTTCCAGACGCAGATCATACCATCCTTTTCATTCACACTTAACCTAGGTTGGGTTACAGGAGTCCCTGGACTCTATTCGCCCCAACTCTGATAACAGTATATAATATTAGTATTTACATAAAAAATTAACAATGACATATAATCAATTTAACAGTTGTATATAAAAAAATAAGTTATTAGTTGGTATTTTCTAAAGTGTTCGTAAATGATTCTATATTTTTGTCTTTTAAACCAGTAATGCTACGACGACATTAAATATCACATTAAATAAGATTATATTGCACGATTCTAAGATTCTATATTTTTGTGTTATAATTTGTTGATGTTTAACGGCAAAAACATTTGAAGATTAAAATTTCTAGTTTGTGTCATGGCACTTTTCACAGCTTTCACAATTTCACCAGTTCCGAACTAACATTTGTCTTGCTGTCATAAATCTGTCCGTTGTTGCATTTTTTTCTCTTATGTATGACATTTTCTCTGTAGAGGTGAGCCTAGCCGGGCATGTGAGTCCAACAGCACAGGTAACTCTATAGTGTGGAAACATTTCTTTGTGCTGATTAGATGAGTCACATTTACAGTCTAACGTAAAAACAATATCATCTATGATTACTATGTCTTTGTAGGGTGATTGTAATTTAAGTGAGGACACTGAGTTCTTAAAAAGCTGTTTTCCTCGTATTCTTCTATCAAAATAGAAAAAAGCTTTGTTGAATCCTAGAGAGTTGATGTCGCCATACGTCATTCTGAGACTGGCTGATTCTGTGATTTTTAGGCCCGGTGCGGCCGTCGCTTCTCTACTCCTTGCTTTGTTGCTATTTTCTTCAGCCATTTCATCTATCTTAGAGAGGACCGTTTCTATTGTTTGTATTTTTCAGTGTTTACGTTTTTGTTATCATCCCATTCATTTGCAGTTTCTTTTACGAAATTAATGAATTTTATATTTGCTTTATATTTTATAGTTTTGACCATGCAGGTATTTATTATTTCATTCGTTATGTTGTCTAAACTATCTGTAATATTCTGATATGTTAAAATCATTTTTTTATAGTTGTAGTTGGAGATGCGTCGATGTTTACGTATTTTGTGAGAGTTACATTTGCCCTTAGCGCAAATGTAACTCGAATTTTGTTAGTCGTTAAAAACCTGTTTTATTATATAACATTTTTTTTTGTTAATTTCGTCCGCCATATTGGATCCGCCATTTTAAATTTTCAAAATCTGAACAGATTCGTAAAGAGCGACCTCGAAAACCCTTATATACGAACTTCCTACGAAATTTTATGAATTAAAGTACATACTTATAATTATTTTGTGTAAGGGGTGGTTTACCCCTTAGGGGTAATATTTTTTAAAAAGCCGAAAGACGTCAACTTTATTTTATTATTATGGATGTTTTCAAATTGTTTCCAATTTTTTTTAGGCTTTTGAAACTTTTTTATTATTAAATTATGCCAAAAAATATATGTTTTCGACCCCTAAAAAATAGGTGATACCACCCTTACTCTTCAAATTACCGTGAATTACTTGCTCTTGTTGTAAGAAATAACCTCGAATTTGTTTCGTTAAAAAATATTTATTTTAAGGCGAGATATTAAAAAAAAAACGCTTTTTTGGGGGTTAACTTTGGGGATCGTTTTCACCCCCTAAATACGCTTATGAGCCGATAGGAAAAAATACGTGTCTCTTATTTTCACATGTACTACAACATATCGTAAAATCATTGAAATCGGTGAGGTCGGGTTCGGGTACCTTCCTTGTTAGTGCACTTCGTCTGTACACAGTGGTTAGCATTCGGGTATACGATTTCACTCGCATCGCATCTGCCCATATTGAGGCTCCATATAGCATAATCGATGTGGTTACACTGGCTAAGAGTAACCTTCGCTTCTAAGTTGGACCTCCTACATTTGGCATCAATCGTGATAGAGCAGCGCCGACTTTTGCTGCTTTATCGCTGACTATTTCCAGATGTTGTTTCAAAGTAAGTCTTGCATCGATGGTGATGCCCAAGAACTTGATGGTTGGTTGAGAAGCTATCTCATGTGATCCACCGGCAGTTTAATTTCCTCCATCTTCACCCTACTAGAAATAAGAATAACTTCCGTTTTGTGGCTGGCTAGTTCCAGACCCGTCTCCGTTAGCCATTCGTGTATTATACGGGTCACTTCTTATGCTATTTCTGTCACCTCTTCTTTATGTTTCGCTACTATGACTACTGCTATGTCGTCAGCGAAGTCCACGACTGTTGCTCCTTCAGGTAATTGTAGGCTTAGTACTCTATTGTACATGATTTTCCAAGTCGGTGGGCCAAGCACTGACCCTTGGGGTACGCCTCCTGTAACTTTATAGGTCTTGGTACCGTCCTCCGTGTCATATAATAAGATTCTGTCCTTCAAATAGTCGGACATCATTGTTCTTATATATAAGGGCACATACTGTTTCCGGAATGCTTCGTGTATTTTACTCCATTTAGCCGAATTGAATGCATTTTTGCATCCAATGTAACTATGGCGCAGTACTTCTTTTTTCCTCCCTTCCATCTTTTCCCCTCTATCGCTGTTTGCCCAGGGTTGAACGATTCTTCCTAAAGCCATATTGGTGTTCCGCTATCCACCTTTTTCTTCTATAAAATGATCCATTCTGACGCAGATTATGCGTTCCAAGATTTTACACGGGTCGTCCAACATGCAGAGCGGTCTGTATGATGAGGAACCCTGGGGTGGCTTGTTTCCTTTTGGCAGAAGCACGAGTCGCTGTTTCTTCCATTTTGTAGGGAATGTTCCCTCTTCTAGACATGCATTGTACAGGTCTACGAAGACCTCTGGATGAGCATGGATGGCATGCTTCAATGCAATATTGGAAATGCCATTCAGCCCTGGGGCTTTGTAGTTTCCTATCCTTCTGCAGGCGGCTCACAATTCCTTAATCGTGATCGGTGGAACAGCCTCTTCATTCGCAATTCTTTCGATAACACTTGGCTCTTCCAGTTGCCTGGGGAACAGTGTGGTCACTACTCGGTGTAATAGTTCCGGGCATTTTAGAGGGGGTACGTAGCTTCCTTTAATCTTCTTCATTACTATTTTGTAACGTCGACCCCAAGGGTCCTGTTCGACCTCATCCTGTAGTTCTTTAAGGCACCGTCGCTTGTTTCCGCGGATTGTCTTCTTAAGTTTCCTCTTAGCGTCCTTCATTTCTTGTCCGCGGGAATCTACTATTTCCTGGCCTCTTCCGGTTTTATAGTATTTCTTACTTGTCCGTTGTTTTCTTCTTCTTCTTAACCTCTTTGTCCAACCAATATACTGGTGGTCATCTACAATTGGGCACTCTTCTTGGCATAGCCGCGTCGCAGGCTCGTGTGATATTACCCATCACCTGTCCCGCCTTGCTGTTCGCCGACCCCGAGAGTTGCAATTCTTCCAGTGCCAGTAGGAACATCTCCTTATCATAATCCTTCGTTTTCCAACCGACTCTGATGGTCCTTGTACTCGCGCTGGGTCTCTGCTCTGA
The DNA here is from genome assembly GCA_037356405.1 of Nasonia oneida. Lineage (NCBI taxonomy): Eukaryota > Metazoa > Arthropoda > Insecta > Hymenoptera > Pteromalidae > Nasonia > Nasonia oneida. Next base: position 395,792 of record JAZHPH010000093.1, read on the forward strand.
TTTTCTTACCTCCATTATTATTGCCTGATGATCACTATTTGTGTAGTGTTCACTCACGGTCCACTTGTCAATTAAGCCAATAAGGCAACTACTAACAAAGGTCAAGTCTACAATAGATCCTGCGTCTCCTCTTCTAAAGGAAGTGCTACCCTGATTAACTAACACCAAGTCGAGGAGAGCAAATGCTTCTAGCAGTACTCGTCCTCTTTGGTTAGTCCTTTGACTTCCCCACTCTACGGCCTATGCGTTAAAATCGCCTGCGATAATTACTGGCTTTCTTCCCGCAATATCCTGAACGAGTCGATCTAACTGTTGCTCGAACTGTTCGATCGGTGCGTTAGGCGAAACATAGCAGCTGTATACGTGTATTCCTGTTATCTTTGCACAAACAAATCCTTTCTCGCTGGTCGACATTTTTTTTTCTGGTATGCCACGTCCCCACATGCCCAGATCGTAGCTCTGCCAGTGTCGTCTGTTTCCCACGATGTCTCGTTCAGAGCCCTGTATGGTTCACATATAATGGCTACGTCGACCTTCGTCTCATGATCGTACTGGTTAAATAAATCCTGTGCTGTCTCGCAGTGATTCAAGTTTAACTGCACTATCTTCATTATCTTCGTTTCTTGAACTTTTCTACTGCCGCTCGGTATAATGGGCATGTGTAACTACCAGCAGCATGGTCACTTTTCTCTGCTGCTCCGCTTTCTTGGAAGAGAACGCAGCTTGGTTTGTTTTTACAATCTCTTGCATTATGTCCTTTAACTCTACACTTGTAACAGTGGTTACTTCGATCCTGTGTTACTGCAGTTTTTGCCGATATGTCCAAATCCTAGACATTTATAGCAGCGAAGTGGACGTGCATTCCGCTTTATCTCTCGTATTCCGCATACTACCCAGGCTTTCCTGATTTTCTGCTTTGCGATCATCTACTGAGCCATTTTTGCTGGCACTTGAATGACCGCAGTCTGCGTATCACCATATGCCTTGCGCACAGACTTACTGCCGTTTTCTCCACTGCATTTAAGCCGCTATCTTGAAACTCCCTTCGTAGCGCTTCCACGATGTCCTCCTTAGTGGTTAGAACATTAAGATCCTTTACTTCAAAGACCTCTACATCTTGTAGGGTTCTTACGGTGACACCCTCTTCTAGCACTTCTTGCACCGCTTGTTGAAGTTCCGTTGACTTCCTTTCCAATGTGCGTTGCAGTTCCAAGAGTAAGATTGATAATCTTATCTTGTGTGTGTGTGTAAGAGAGTATTTCTGGCAAGTTAAAATCACTTAAATGAAATCCAATCATTTGTAAATTTCTGTCAATTATTTGTAATGCTTTATATTTTGGGTGATACAACAAATGTTTGTATTTTTCATATAAATTGTTTGCATTAATAGGATTATGAAAAATACAAATAAATGCGAATAATTCACAGAGTGCAGTAGCAAACTGTATTTGAGTTGCTTCTTTTGAACATCTATCGCCCATTCTTTGTCCTCATTACACAGGTGTTTGGCTAGAGCAGCCTAATTAATAGAAGGGTATGTTTTACCATCAATAGTACGTAAATCTCGAAATGAAATTGCTCCCCTAATATGTAGAAGTAATAATCTAATAAATCTCTAAAAAAAAATAAATTTTAAAAATTAAAAGGTTAGGTGCGTTTGATATATTCCGCAACGAAATTACAGATAGAAAAGAACTGAGATCAATCAAACAAAGTCAAGTTTATCATATTTAATCGTAATGAAGCGAGGAGCAAATCTCAAGTTAATTACTATTTAACTTGCCATGCCCGTTTCACTTTGTTTATTGGTGGACAACTGAAATTTTCTGTTTATGTATTAGAACGTCATACAAACACCATAAGTACAATGAAACGGGCATGGCAAGTTAAATAGTAATTAACTTGAGAGTTGCTCCTCGCTTCATTACGATTAAATATGATAAACTTGACTTTGTTTGATTGATTTTCTATCTGTAATTTCGTTGCGGAATATATCAAACTTGCCTAACCTTTTACTTTTTCAAAAGTTAATTTTTTTTTTTAGAGATTTTAGTCCATTTTTGTAAATTTTTTTAAGTATTTGATATTTGACGTCGTAAAAATAAAATAAAAGCATCTTAACCCTTTGACCACAGCTTTTTTGTAACATTGTTATCACTAACATGAAATCACTAATTGTTCTCATATACACCCCTTTTGAATTATTTCTATACGTAGACACCAAAAACCACGGTGCAAACCACCTAGACCTCGCCATCGGCCACCCTGTACACCTAGACACCGCCTTGAATGTTTTTTATACCTAGATACCAAAAACCACGGAGCGCACCACCTAGACCTCGTCATCGGCCACCCTGTACACTTGGACACCGCCCCTGAATGTTTTTTATACCTAGACACCAAAAACCACGGGGCGAACTAGCTATATGAATTTTTTTCTTCTATGCCATGCTTTTAACTAATTATCAAATACATAATGTATTAGTATTTACACTGAAAGACTTTCGGCGTAGCGACTATACCTTAACAGGAGCAACCGAAGCGCCGCAAATCGGAGTAGTAGATACTCCGATTCGACGCAAAAAACTCAGCACAGGTAAATGTCGTACAAAGCATAAATTCGGGTGTATCGAATATATTAATGATAGAATTGTTAAAAATTGTTGCTTAAAGAATGTCAAAAAGCTAAAGCATTAACATTTTAACCATTTCTAGCAAAACAAAAGAGATTATCTTAAGAAATATTGGTTTATAGTTCATGAGAGCGTTTTGAGGTTATGTTGTCTGCTAAATAGGGCTACGACTAGATGGAGCCGCTGCTACACTCGTCGGCGCGTGAGCTACGCCAAATTAGAGTAGCTGTTACTCCGATTGCAAGAGTAGCGCCTACTACCACGATTCGGGGCACCACAGGACCTTAAGGAGTAGTAGCTACACCGAAAGTCTCTCAGTGTAGGAATACAAATAATCTCGTTCTTCGCTATCTATTTGATTTAATTTAAAATATGCTGTTAACGTAGTTTATATATTTCATTTAAAGTATTTCTGATTCAATTCCTTTTTAGAGTAAACTTCTTGCTCATGTTTATCATGGATAGCCAATCACTTTATAGCATGTGAAATTTGATGTAAAACATATTCTAATAATCTATGCATTGCTTCTGGGGGACATGTTACTGCTTGATTTCATCATATTCGTATTAAGTGTTTCCAATATTTTTATTTTCATTTAGACTACTGTCACAATTTTCTTTAGAATTCATTCCTGCATTGCGTATTTTAATATATGCACAGTCGTGTCCTCTATAACAGTATTTAATTAAGTATTTGATACAATGTACAGTGGAACACATTTCTACGTTAATATGAGAATTAAATATTCACAACAAATAAGTATTATATGGAACAACAAATCGGTTATCAGCATCTTTATTACAATTTTTACCTTGTGTAGTAATATTTTTGTCATCCTTTCTTCGCTTATATGATGAATATCCAGAAAAATTAAAAGTTGTTTTTTTATTATAACTTTTCGGGAAAGTTTTTTGTACATTTTTCTGTTTCTTTATTCATACGAGGAGAACACATGTTGTGTTCTCTACAAAAACCATGAATCATGCATTGTTTTACAATATTATGTAATTTTGGATATATATCTTCATTTGGAATTTCTGCACCTATGATTTCATTAACTTTTTTAGAAGTACTAATTTTATTATTTTTATTATTTATCATCGTTTATTATTTATTTTAAAAATAATAAGATATGCATGTGAAGAAGTCCCCTCTTTTAAAATTCGATAACATAAGTTTAAGCAAAAGCTTCCGAAAAAAAACACCTCGTTTAACGACCATTTTCTTAAATTCTTCAACTTTTTGTTAAAATACTTTAACAACAATATCTCGTCCATCAATTACATTTTTATACTTTTTTAAATATTTTCAAAATGAGTTTTAATGAAATTTTACAATATTTTGATAACGTCAAATTATCTGTAATTGAAAATTCAAATCTTACAAAATGTTTTTATGAAATATACATATTTAAAATATATCTTCCTATATTATACAGGGTGTTTCATTTTAATCCGACCACGACAAAAAACCATGGAAAAACTAATTTTAACGAAAAATGACCTTAACAAAAGTTGAAGGGGGTAAAGGGGGCCATCAAATGACACAAACACCTATGACCTTGAACTCGATTTTCAAGGTCATTTGAGGGTAATTGTGATTTTTTTAATAGGAACCTCTATTTTTGACCTTGGAATCGGATAAAGCGGAAAAAATTACGTCGGAAATGACATTTCAAGTTTGCCTTACTGACCTTGAGAAGGTCAATTTAAGGTCAAATAAGAAGTATCAGCCTAAGATTGTTTTCCTTTCAATTTTTTCGTAGAATTATCATTTTGTTACTGTAATAAACATTAAGAGAATAATTGACTTAAAATGTGATTATGCTTTGCTGACTTCAAAGCCATTTTGTAAGGTCAAAAGTGCAAAAATGCAATATCAAATGTTATGTGGAGTCCATATTTATATCCTAACTTTAGTGTTGCCCAGGAACAACGACGTGGACGTAATAGGATCGTGTTCCCTTTAGGGTGCTTGATTAGAGTGAGTCTCCTTGCCTCTCACTTTTATTATGTACAGATTTGAATGTAGGTGCCCAAAGACACCACCATTTTTTTGGATTCTATTCAGTTCTTGGGATGTTTTCGTAAGCGAATTTTTATCCTATCTTTAGCGTTACTCAGGAACGAAGTGGACACAATTGGCTACTAATTTTCCTCATCGAATTTTGCCTGAATTTATTGTTGAAATAAATCATTTATTTTGTAAAGATGATTTTTCATGTTGAATTTTCCCGCGACTCATTGTGTGAAATAGACAATTTTTCTAATAAGAGATCTCTTTTCATATGAATTTATCCTCTACTCATTGTTACTTACACTTAGTATTCAATAGTTTACTAGTTATTGAATAGTTATTGATTAGCCAAACTAATTAAATATCATTTGTTTAACTTTTTCTCTTTTTCATTCATTGACCTTTATTTTTTCTATTAAAATTTATTACTCATCGAAAGCTATCTAATTTATTCCGTTTGGTAAAAACAAAATTTTTTATTGAACTTGTTATACATTTTTAACAATGGCTGATTATCCAGCCGCTGAAAGGGTTGATATTTTATTGATTCTTGGTGAATCTAGACGTAATTATCGACAAGCTGCAGCCTTGTATAGAATTCGATATCCCGATAGAAGACATCCAAGTCATACAACCATTCGTGAGGTTTACCGTAGAGCTCAACAAGGGCAACTAGCACGGGTTAGAGAACGTCGTAATTACAACGAAGATGATCTTCGTGTAATGGTCGTTTTAGCAATGTTTCATTTGAATCCCCACGTTAGTACCCGTGAAATTCAAAGGCAAAGTGGTATACCTATGGCTACTGCTTGGAGAATACTGAGAAGTCAACGTTATCATCCATATCATATTACTTTGACTCAGGATCTCACACCTGCTGATATGAGGTTAAGGCTACAGTTTTGCCAATGGGCACGACAAATGATTGCTAATGATCGTCACTTTTTTCAATACGTAATGTTTTCTGATGAAGCAAAATTCAAAAGCAATGGAGAGATTAACCGACACAACTGTCATTATTGGTCTAATGTTAATCCGCATTGGTACAGGCAGATAGATAACCAAAATCGTTGGAGTTGATGTTTGGTGTGGAATTGTTAACGGATACCTTGTAGGCCCATACTTTTTCGATGAAAATGTAAATGGCCATAATTTTTTACAGTTCCTGAGAGAACGTCTTCCAGTACTTCTTGAAGAAGTAGATTTATACACAAGAGCAAGAATGTGGATTCAATTAGATGGAGCTCCTGCGCACTATGCTCGAATAGTTAGACAATATCTTAATCAAAATTACCGTGACAGGTGGATTGGACGCACTGGACGTGGAGATTTGGGTGTTCGATGGCCACCGAGATCTCCAGATATGACATCACACGATTTCTATTTGTGGGGGTATTTGAAAGATGTTGTTTATGAACATGAAACTACAACAAGGGAAGATATGATCCACAGAATTCAAACCGCTTGTGAAAACATCCCAAGAGCTGTATTACTCAGAAAAGTAGAACATTTTCAGCAGCGAATTGAATTGTGTATCCAAAAAAATGGTGGTGTCTTTGAGCACCTGCGTTGAATTTTGAGCAAAAGTGAGAGGCAAGGGGACTACATACGTATTTATTACAATAACAAAATGATAATTCTACGAAAAAATTGAAAGGAAAACAATCTTAGGCTGATACTTCTTATTTGACCTTAAATTGACCTTCTCAAGGTCAGTAAGGCAAACTTGAAATGTCATTTCCGACGTAATTTTTTCCGCTGCCCCGTATTCCGAGGTCAAAAATAGGGGTTCCCGTTAAAAAAACACAATGACCTTCAAATGACCTTGAAAATTGAGTTCAAGGTCATAGGTGTTTGTGTCATTAGATGGCCCCTTTTGCCCCCTTCAACTGTTGTCAAGGTCATCTTTCGACATCAGTAAAATAAAACCAGACAAACAGCTGTTTAGCAGATTTTTTATTATTTGACCTTGAATTGACCTTCTCAAGGTCACTAAAGCAAACTTAAAATATCCTTTGCGACGTAATTTTTTCCGCTCTATCCGATTCCAAGGTCAAAAATAGAGGTTCCTATTTAAAAAAATCACAATTACCCTCAAATGACCTTGAAAATTGAGTTCAAGGTCATAGGTGTTTGTGTCATTCGATGGCCCCCTTTACCCCCTTCAACTTTTGTTAAGGTCATTTTTCGTTAAAAAAATGACGCCCTTCAACTAAACTTATCTGGGGTGGAAAACGACGACATTTCGGAGCATACACGAAACGGAGTCAGACCGCGCGAACACCAGAAGGATTGTTCTCATTGTTGCGGGGGTACCTCCTCTCATCCTTCCTCTTGCCCCGAAATAATCCTACAGCTGTAGTATTACATCATCTTCTGACTTATTTCTGCCTAAACACCGGTCACAACACTTCTCTTCGATTCACCTCATCTCTCCACACTCTTGACTCCACTCCACGATCTTTCGCTCTCTACCACTTGTCGTCCTCGCTACAAGTCTCGTTCGTCGTCTTGCCTCCTTGTTGTGTGTCCTGGTGCAAGTGGCTGTAGACGTTTTGCAGTACACATTTTCGGGTATGAGCTAAGATTTCCTCGAGACTTCGCAGGATCTGCAAGAATTCGGCGATCGGGTCACCCCGACGCCTAATCTGCGTGTCCTGCTGGTCCCTCGGCTTATCTAATGTCGTTTGGGCGAACATTGGTAGAGACCTAGCTCTTAATGTTCCAGGCTGCGGTGTTTGCATTACGGAATGTCCCGCCATTACTCGTTCGCCCGAGGTCACAGCGTTAGAGGACTTTCACGCTTCTTAGTTGCGCTGATTACGTTGATATTCGCGATGAACGCGCGAAAATTGTGGGCAATTATTTAACAAAACTCCTTGTCGTCCACAACTGTAGCAAAAGTCCGCTTTTCGAGGATGGTTGCAGGAGTTCACTCCGTGGCCTGGCTACATCTATTTTAATTGACAAGGATCTACGGTTTTCTGACCGACTTCTAGCGGAATCCTCACCCGATAGTTGTCCTGCAGAGTTACAATTCCCTACACCATCTCCTGCCTCTTGACGCTCACCACTCTCTTCCCTATCACTTCTTTCCCTCGCTGTTTCTTTCTTCTCTTCCTCCGCTTCAGATGGCCGAGGCCCAGCGGTCGATAACTCCGGCACCGTTCTACCAGAACCCGCAAGTTTCGATGGGGCTCCAGACTCAGGTGAAAGTGATCGAGTCGATTACCTCGATTGGTGTACGTACCGGTTCCACAGAAGGTAAGCTACCCACATATTCATGGAGTTCCTTCTGTGCTTCTTTACTCTCTCTCTCCTCCTTACTCCTTACTCAACTCTGATCATTTCGGCTCCTCGTGGTGTGCAGTTTGTTCAGAACGCGTTCCTGGCAATCTCATGGACTCTTCAGGAATTGCTAAGCGCCTCGGAATCGCCCCTTGCTGCTGCGCGCGTAGATAAGACTCATTCGCCCAAGCTCTTAGCTTTTCCTCCTCCTCTGGCCGAACACTACTCCCTGTTCTCGGTTCAATCGCCACCGTAGGGTGGCTGTTAAACCGCTTATCGCAGCCTTCGGTGATGCACGGCTTGTCTTTAGACAGCGCACAAAGTACGATATTAAACCGCGTCGCCTGTCCTGCAGTGACAGCGTGAACGGGGAGAGTTCTAACTCGTCAGCTCGCTGTGCGGCATCTCTCTTCGCTGCTCCCTAAAAAACACACACGAATTAGTACTCGTAACTCACTTCTTCGAAAGACCGCGCGGTGGCATGTAGCTTTTTAATTCACTAATATGCGTTTTCGAGAGTCGCCTAGAAGAACCATCCCCTTGTCCTAAGTGTAACGTCCGAGAGTTTAATCTCAGTTGTCACTGCAGAAAATCTGTCTCTGTTTTAGCTATACGCTGGGACGAGACGAGTCCTTTTCAATGCTTTTCTTTTATTGAATTCTAAGAGGAAGAATGAAAGGGAAATGTGTATGAATATAGGAAAGAGTCAATCTAACCCCTATAGGGTCCGATTAACTCAGGATATCGGGAAGGGTTAAGAATACTCGACCTCTTACAGGTCAACCGATTCTTTCGGAGGAAAGATAGAATAGTAGATAGGTCAGCGCGAGAAAGAAATAAGAAAACTATTTATAAAAGAATTTATTGACTTACTTTTCTTTTCATCTGTTCCCTATGGTGCCACGCACCACAAACAGGGTTCTGATACCTGGCTTGACCTGTGTCTTATCGACGAGCAGGATCGCCTGCTGTCATACTGGAAGACAAACTCACCGTTCATCAACGGACATGACCTTATCACGGCCACTCTCGACGTACAGATTCTACGATACGTATATAACACATACTCTTACAGAAACATTAAAGGAATCAGCGCCGAGAAGCTAAGGGACTTTCTTAGCGCATGTGACTAGTCATCCCTCACCTCTTCATCACTCGACGAATGCATATCCATACTTAACGCTAACTTCACTAACGCCATCAATCATCTCGCCCCATTAGGGACTGTGACACCAAGAAGACAGCGTCACCCATGGTTCACCACGGCTCGTTACACAAGTGTGTAAGCGTGCTCGCTCGCTAATGTACAGGCTCTACTTTTTCAGAAAGAGTACCAATCTCAGATTGCGCAAGCATCTTGTGCAAGCACTCCTATTTCCGATCATCGACTACTGTTCTCTTGTATACTGTGACCTGACGCAGGAACTCGACTTAAAACTACTAATTCGGTACATCTATGGTGTAAGGAGAGATGAGCGCATCTCCCCGTACAGGCGGGAGCTGCAGTGGCTAACCACTGCCGGACGCAGGAAGTACTTCACAGCTTGTTTCTTACGTAAAATGTTTAACTCGGTCGTACCATCATACGTACTGGCCTTTTTTGACTTCCGCGTCACACTCTGGCCTGTGAGGGGCTAGGTGACACCTCTGGAAATTCCTGCTTTCGCGACGGAGACGCTGAGGAACTCGTTCCATATCAGCGCTTCATACCTATGGAATAACCTGCAATCACACATCAGAAACACTTCATCCACCATCACTTTCAAAAAACTTGCTAGGGTTCACTTTTTTCAACTCGAAAACACATAAATCGTACACAGTCCACGCACACACACACACACCTAGTTTTTCGCTCATTCCACTTTCACTACCGCCTCACTCTCTCACTACACATACTTTAAACAAGCCTCAATCTATTATCTATTGTACTCTTTTTTTTCTTCTTTTCTCATCTGTAACACTGTAAACTTATAATCGTACAATATAATGTACGCAAAATAAAACTAATCTAATCTCTCTCTCTCTCTCTCTAAAATTTGAACTTGATTAATGCCTTTTTACTACAGTTACCGCGTCACGTAGAAAAATGACTTTTTTCAGTTGTTGGTGTTTTTCTCAGGATATGCCACATGAAATGACTTAAAATTAAAGTGAAGATATTTCTTTGCTTTCGAACGTTATCGTGTTTCTCAGTGTAGCTGTGTGATTAGGGGGTTTAATATCGTCTAGTATCGTAGGTAGATTCCTCTCCGTCGTTATCTTAGCTGCCTGGACCGTGTGTTCTATGCGTGCGTAAGGATCCTTTTCCTCGTCGGGGCTATTCTCACGTCAGTGCTCGTGTTTCCTTGGTCTAGTGTACATCGATTCGACAATCGACATGTCTTACGACATTTGTGTTGAACAGTGGAGAGTACCTTGTACCAGAGGGTACTAGGGAGCGTTTAGTAATTGAAGGTGATTCTTTTGAGGAGTTGATTTGTTTGGAGTGTAACGAGGTGAGTGGTTTACTGCATTTAAGGTATTTTCGTAGAGATATGTTTTTAATAACGTTTTATTCGCTCTTAGCTTATGGAAATGCAGTATTTTGTATACCCGAGGAATAATTCGCTACCTTCGCTGCTGCGAGGAACTGTTGCAAATGTAGTTTATCCGCGGCTGGAAATGCGGTTTCCCGTAATTTGTTTACAACATTTATTTATTTCTTCGTCGCAAAGCTTGGCTATCGCCTGGTTATCTGGGTTCCACGATTGGCTGGGGGCAGTGTAAATCCTGAAAATAGGATAAATTTTGTACCGGCGGAGTTTTCGGTGGGGACCGAGCGACGGATGTACACATTTTTGTGTCCAGGTCGGCATGTAAGTATGCTATTACCCTACATTTGATTTATTATTTTATTTATTTAGATCTAATTATATTTATCTCTCCCTCTGTTTTTATGTTGCTGCAGCCCTTTGTTTTTGTCGCAAGTGGTCAGGGTACACCCAAGGTGCGTTCTGAGGAACTGCCACGCGGTCTACTAGGCGAAGTCGCCGAAGTACAATAATTTGATGCTCGGCGCGTGCATGCGAGGGAGCAGCAGAGTGTAGCCGGATGTTGCCGTTGTCATGGTATGTTTTTATTGTTGGATATTGCCTTTTGCTAAGCAATTAAGTTTTATAAAATGTATTTGTATATCTCTTCGTTTTGAGTTTTATTTTTATATCCCTTGAGCTTTTGTTTTGTTCGAGGATGACTGGGATTAGATAAAAAATTCTCGAATTGACTTGAAGTAATTCATAAGTGTAATCGTGCAATCAGTGCTCTTCAGACACGTAGTGTTTCAGTTTTTAATTGTTATTTCTAAACGTTTAAATGAAAAAATTAATTTCGTATTATTTTGTGTTATTTATATTTGTAGTATCATTAAGTATTATTTATATTTGTAGTATTATTTATTTGAATTTACATGTGTTTTCTTTCACCTTGCATTCGATATAACACTGTTAATAAATAGATTTACTAAATTTGTACACATTTTGATTTTTCTAATAACTAATTGCTTGAAACAATGGATTTTCAAAGAAAAGTTTTAATGACTGTGTTTCGGTTCAATCATAACGAGATACTTTATTTGGAAAATTGTTGTTTTCTGTTAACTTTACTCTACGTAGATAATACCGTATAATTTTCGCGGTTAATTATGAATTTATCCGCGCGAAACACGTATTTTCTTATGTCCCCTACAATATGTAAGTACTTTATTGGTTAAATGTGATTTATTCAACAAAATTACACTGAAGGATTGTTGAATAAATTTTGTATTTTATGGTAGTGTGAGTAATGCTGCCACCAGTCGTTTGTTCGGTACGACAACCGTAGTAAGTTAGTAGAAAAACTATCGTGAAATTTTAAACTCTTCGGTAATAAATTCTTAACAGTATAATCAGATATATAAACTTGATAGAGTTTTGTAAGTTGAACAATAAGTTGGGGTATATGTTTTATTGCCTAAGCTGGTTTCTAACTTAGATTATACTTTCTAAAAAAAATAAAATTTTAACATAATGTTATTAATTCTTTGGATAAAAAAAATGCTTCTTGCTTATCGAGATGTTTCAGAAATAAAAAAAACGTTTTTGTTTCTTTTGTAGCATTAGTAATGTGATTGCCACGGTAACAACCATTTTCAGATTATTTTTTTCTTCCTTCTGGCGATTTTTTTTTTTTTTTTTTTTTATTACTAGTGATTTTAGATGCGTTACGCAAACTATCTTAACCATTATAATTCGGAAAACTAAATGTTGAGATTTTCAAAAAAACGTTATTAAACTATATAAATTACTTTAATTCCAAATCCTTTTATGAAACGAAACCGGAGTCCTTCTGCTTGTTGGCGCTACCGTTGCTACCACTGCGGGACATGCAGTCGCGAGCCTTGTCCCTACCTTGGGGAGATGGACTCGCCAAGATCACCGTTACCAACCGCCTAGGTTACATCTAGGATAAGATTCCATTACTTTCACGGTCAAGCAGAATACCGAGGTTAAAAAAAGTGTATTTGTTAAGGAAAACAAATTTAATAGTAAAATAACGCGTGTGTAAGGGTGAGAAAAATGAAAATAGATCTGTGCGTGCATATATATCATTGATGTAAAAAGATTTAAATGGTTTTACAAAAATTAAATAAAAATTGATTTTATATCTGAAAAAAAGTATTTTTTCTAGAAGAATAAGTTTGTCTTATTTTCAACGCAAAAAAAAGATTCCTATATTGTGTTGGATACAAAATTTTATTTTTTGCCTAGTTCTGTTAACGATATATTAAAATTCTCCTACTAGATTAAAAATTCATCACATTGAAAGACACAGTATGCTTAGGTGGTTTATGAGGACCTTTTGGTAATTTAAAAATATTGAGGTTTATATTCTTTCATGAAAAATTATATGATTTGATATTGTGACGGGAACACCGCCTGTTTAAGGTGGGTCCATAGAGGTAAAAGTGCGGTGGGTGTCCCGCGAAATCTTCGGTTTTGACTATTGTGCGTGTGCTGTGAACGCAAATGGTCAATGTACTAACCTTGAGTAAAAACATTTATCCACGCGTGCGAGCGCACGGAAAAATAATTACTTTGTTTTCGACTCGTCATTACTCGAGCTAGCCTCGACTTAATGACTTGAAAAAAATTGTATGATAACCGTTAATATACGTAGTTTCATATTATGTGATCATAATTAGCTCAAGCCGTTGTTTGAACGAATGAAAAATACAAAATCAGAAGTGAACTTTTAATATGTTAGATTTTTCCATTCAATCAACAAAAGTCTGTTACAATTTTTCGAAATTGTTAAATAATTGTCCATTGCATTAAACGACATACAGTGATAAAGGTATCTGGAAAGTTTCAAGCCTCTACATGCAATAGATCAAAAGTTATAAACATTTGAAGTTGAGAATCGTGTGCACGCGAGCGCGAGGTTGGTATAGCCATAGTGGCACTCCTTTTTTCCGGCTCCGTTTACGTTTTGGTCTTTTTCTCATTGAAATAGCCAGTAAACTGAATTTTTAAGGGTACTAATCGATTCACCATGCCATTCTCTTGCTAAATGTATGTTTTTTATCACTGACCCATTATTTTAAGCATATAAAAAAAAACGATCTGAATCTCAAATTTTGCTGTCATCCCATAAGAGAAGAGCATTTCGAATGTTAATGTTTTTGTTAATATCTCGGCAACGGATCGATCAATCGATCTGAAATTTTCACAAGTCGTGTGTGACACATAAAGGAAAAGATATACTCATTTAGAGAGATTCACTCATCACTTTGCTATATCTCCGGACCCTCCTTAACAGCTAGTCAGCGCAATTGCAAGGTAGTTGCGAGCCACCCACCGATGTCCGATACACACCGTTTTAATAGGCCCACTCACTGTAACTGTCACCCTACCCCCTCTAAGTATTACCCTTCTCCTATTTTACAGATTCTAAAGACTCGCCTAGCTCTAAAATAAGTTTGATCAAAGAACACACGATTAGATCAAAGCACTATCGCTCTAATCAGTCGACAGTCTACCTATCGATGACTAATTTATTTTTTTATCTCGAATATATGAATTATTTAACGCCAAATTTGTTTAAATGATATCTCTTTAACACAAATTTATTATTTTCTAATGGGCAATATATAAATAATTATTTTGTGATTCGAGATTTCCGCGTTGGGGGATATACTTTCGTCTATTCTTTTATAAAAGAATACAAAGAAACCGAATGTATTTATAACTATAAACGGATTGTTTTTCCATTGTATAATCAAAGTTCGAAAAAAGTGTGGATTACTGGTTTTCTACGCTTTTCGCGTTATCTCTGCGGAGACGAGACGTGGGATGGCTGCCGTTAACAAATTTACATCCGGACTTACTATTCGGGAATTTAGTGGTAGAGAAAATTAACGGTCGAATTTATGCCGAATGTGTAAACGTCAGTGAAGCAGCGGTAAACGTTGCTAGTCTGGTAGTCCAGCTTATAGAATGCAAATCTTTTGGAGAAAGTACGCTGTTCAAAGCCGAAGAGGATGGCTCATCGAAGAAAAATGCTGACTCTACAGCCTCGGTACGCCGTATGTTCGATGCGAGCGTACACAGGGGAAGTACACTGGCTAGGTGTGATCGGGTAAATAAGATAATGGAACTCGCCGATTTGAGTGGTTGCAACGCAGAAGAAATTAAGAAAATTTGGGAAATAATTCACGAATACGCCGGAGTATTCGGCCTCGAGGGCGAATCTCTCCCGGCAACCCACTTGATTAAGCATAAAATCGTGCTCAAGTCCAATAAACCAATCAGAAACCATAGGTTTAGATTCCCACCGGCTATTAAGGAGCATATGATCCGGGAGCTCAATAAATTACGCGAGCAAAACATAGTAGTCGAATCAAATTCGAATTATTCCTCCTCCCTATGGATTGTGCCGAAAAAACCGGACGCGCAGGGGAATAAAAGATATCGTTTAGTAACCGATTTTCAAGATCTTAACGAGGAGACAGAAGGCAGCTGCCACCCTCTCCTGTTCACTAGTGTTATACTAGAACATCTAGCCGCCGCTAATTTTATTATGGTTATGGATCTCACACAGAGATACCATCAGATTGAGATGGACCCGGACCAGCTCACCTGACGGCCTTCTACGCGCCTGACGGGAAGCACGGGAATAACTCCTGCAGTTCAAGAGGATGACCATGGGCCTAAAAAAGGCCACTATTACTTTTACAAGGGCTATGTCCTTAGCTATGGCCGGACTGCAGGGAGAAGTGGTAGAAATATATTTAGACGATCTGATGGTATTCAGCAAGACGCAGGACCAGCATATGGTACGGTTACGTCGCGTGTTAAAAATACTGTTAGAAGCTAACATGACAGTCGAACCGCGGAAATGCCAGTTCCTTAGAAAGGAGGACGTGCTGGACCATATCGTAGGTGGCGGGTACATTAAGACAGACCCGGCGAAAATACGCGCCATGGCCGTATATCCAGTGCCAACGGACACGAGGAAGGTCAAGCAAGTGTGAAATGCTCACTTTCTTTCGCATTCTTAAAATACTAAAAACTAATAAGATTAGTTATTACAAAGTAAATCCATCGATACCGTTCCTACTAGAATGTAGTGTATAATAAGTTATAGCAAATTCAACAAATTCAATAATTAATTGAATTAATAAGAATAAGGAACGACAACGTAAGGCGAAGTAAACACGAAAAAATAGTTAAACTCGAAGTAAAATCAATTAAGAAAATCAATAATAGTAGATTCGCGTAAAACAATAAGGATGAAATAGAACACCGATATGTACACACACAGTACGACACTATGGCAAAAAGCCAAGCGAGACATACCGATACGCACACATAGATTGCAATTCTACAGTGAGGCTCAAAGCTAAGCGAGGCACACCAATATGCACGCACACCTTACGACTCCACGGCGAGAGATCAAGCGAAGCACACCGATATGCACGCACACATTGCAGTCCTACAGCGGAGGCACAAAGCTAAGCGGAGCACACCGATATGCACGCACACATCTCGGCCCCACGGCGGGAACACAGCAGACGCAAGTAGAGAGAAAAAACAAGAGGCCTACTGTACATCATGGACCGCGCATACCCGAAAGCGATGCACGCGCAATGAAGAGAGGCCGTGGAACATTAGTCACGCGCGCTGGAAGCTCGACGAACCGCCAAAGTCGGCTCAAAATGCACAGAGGAAGCTTCTATGAGCCTGCAGATAAGGAAGGTAAATCAGAGGCGAGTTTGACAGGAGAAGAGCACGAGGGGTCTCGATGTACTAGAGGAGAGGATTTTTACTCTGGTTTTCTGATTGGCCCTCTCTGCAACGTCACATGCATACAAAGCTCCAAATAAGGCAAGAAGCTCATCTAGGCCTCCTAATTGGCCAAACACCCACCCCGCCGAGGAAACGAAAAATCGGAGATCGCCTCTGCTACGAGGGCATAAAAGAACCCAGCAACAGGTCCTCACAGTCTGCTTCAAAAATCGTTGCCACGCGAAAGCTCTGCCCGAGCCGGTCCGGTATAACATCTTGGAACTTGTTGGAACCGTTCGGGACAGAATATTTCGGCTAGTAAAATAACTTGAATATTCCTATCATTTAACCTTACTTTACTTGCAATCATACAACTAGAACATATACGTTGTGGTTCTTTATTTTAAAAATTTAAAATAATTCGAAAGTTTTAGATAGTTGCGAGCGAGCGTTATTTAAATGTTGTGGCAAATTGAATAAACTGTATTAAAATTTACATCGCGAGTGCACATTTAATTCGAAAGCTCCTGACCCCCGACGCCCCATTCCAATCGAAACCATCCGCTTCGGAAGCTGAGCCAAAGCCGCTGAAAGGACGGCTGGAAGCAGAGCAGGCCCGTCGCAGAGATAAAGGAAAAGGTAAGTGATTTTAATTAAATAGGCTGCATGCCTCTATCGCGCACTTCTCTCTTTCTCTCTCATAATTAGAGACTCAATTAGCCCACCATATTCGCGATAACGATATTACAATTAGAGTAACGTCCTTACCACAAATTTCTCGGAAGTTTGCGGAATCAACGTTAAAGAGATTAACTAAAATCAGTGCGTGTAACAAAAGCAGTGCAATTTCGAAAGATTTTCCGGCGGCTACTGGAGGCCGTTCTATTGAACAGATCGCGAAGGTAGTCAAGCACCGATGGCGCTCAGCTTCGCGCTCTGAAGCTTTGTCCTCGTCCGTGCTTATGAAAGCAAAATGACCCGTAGAGTTACTGTCCGGTGACAGCTTCCAATAGCTTAGGACATAACACAAGCACTAGCCCTATTCAGTTATTATCGGAGATTTATAACAAATTTATGAATGCGAACAGGTCGCATTCAACGAGCTCAAGCGGCTGTTGTCTAGTGAATCGATCCTCAAGGCTCCCGATTTGACGCAGCCGTTTATTGTAACGACGGACAGCAGCGATTATGCGCTAGGCGCTATTTTAAGTCAAGAGAAAGTCGGGGCGGATCAGCTGTCTGCATATGCATCTCGTTGCCTTAAGGGAAGCAAGTTAACGTACCCGACTTATGATAAGGAATTGCTAGCGGTGGTGTTCGCAAAGGTGGTTTCGATGCTATTTATTCAGCCGAAAGTTCGTTATCGTTACGGATCACGAGGCTTTAAAACATTTCCATACGACCAAGAAGCCAGACCTTCGCTTCAATCGTTTGAAAGCTGCGTTGAAAGGTTACGATTTCGAGATAATTTATAGACCGAGAATCAAGAAGGTAATTGGCGAAAGCGAAGCAGATCCCAAATTACCTAAAAAGAAAATGTACGCACTCGTCGACTTGCAAATTGAAGAGGAGCCGGACGAAGAAGCGGGCGCACCACCAGGTAGGATTTTTTGAACGCGCGCTATAAAACAGCGTCGAATTGACAGGGATAGGAAAGTGCGCCGAGCCTCAAATTCGAGCTCCTCGAGCAGTCGCGTGGCAAACAAAAAGAGGCGCGAAAAGAATGCATTGATCTACAATGAGGGCAAAATCCTTGCTATAAGAAACGAGCACAATGGGTTCTATTTATGCCGCACGTTACACGACGTTTTCCACGGGGACGGCAAATTAAAAATTCAATGGTTTACCGAGGTGCAGGGCCGCAAGTTCGTCTAAGCACCCGACTATCGCGACTCGGTTCAATTCGAGTGTGTACTCACTAGCACTTCGTTAAAGAGGCTAATTAAAGACAGGTACTCGCTGTCCAAAAGCGAGCGCATCCGGGAAATTCTACAGGCCGCGATCGAATTTTGCAGGGCACCGGTTATAGTAGACACCGCCGGACCAGCCAAGTCAGCCGGTCAAGAATCGGATTTAGATGAATCAATGCGCACGGTCGAATCAGGAATATTCGACTCATCACGCAGGTCAGAGGTGCCCTCGCCACTAAAGGCCTTTCTGAAGTATGTAGAGCCATCCGACCGCGAGACTCATAGCAGGCGGCAAGGCCAGGCCCCAGCATCTCCAAACTTAGGCGATGCTGATGGCTCTAGCAGTAGCGAAGAGAGCATGCGAATCCCACCCTCGAGTGTGGTGGCTCAAGAGTTGGAACCACTAAAAACCTTTAGCTCTCCACGGGCGAGCGGCGCTCTAGTACTGAGCGTTATAGGGCATAAACAACAAGCCGGAAAAACGGCGAGCCGCGACCGTTCGGATATTGCCGCAAACCCTGCGACCCCTCCCAGCCAACCACTCTGGACGACTCCCAGAGAGACGTGAGCCAAGAACCGACTGGGAAAACTTCCTCAGCCAGCGCGTTGAAACCGGAAGCTTTGACAGCATGGCCTTGGTCGGGAGTTAAATTCAAAAAGAAGCTTCGCGTCGATGTAGAAGGGATGGAACAGGACGGTACACGCGGCATGCAAATCAACCTGTGGAAGGTTAAATCATCGGTCGCACCTACAAAACCCAGGTCCAATCTTTTAATGGAAAAATCGCCACAAAACACGATCGGCGGAGAATCGCGCACTTCAGGGCAGAGTGCACGCGCACCAAGCTGCTACACGAGCAGTACAGAGGAAGACCTGCCACTGCCGCGCGAAACCGGCTCACATAACGATAAGAGTATTTCGGAAAAAGAAGCAAGTAAGGCGAGAAAAGAAAAAGCCGACATCAGGCAAAAGATAACCGCGAGCGTGTTGCGTTCTCCGAAAGCGAACTTTGCAGCGGCACGTGGATCAAATGCCTCGTCACCACCCGAAACCAAAGGACCGTTAGAGGACTTCTTAGGCATTCCTCGGAATTACGAGAGTAAGCCTGTGCTGACAGACGAGAACTTGTCAGCAAGTTTGGGTAACGTCGTAATACACGCGTATATACGCAAAAAGGGATGCATGGAATCGCTCGTAAACTTACGCCGGTCAGACGATATCCCAAATTCGTCACCAGGGAATTGTCCATTCTTTTCGTTAATAAAGATGCACAAGCTAAAGGCATCAGCCACGTGGCTGAGACGCCACCTGCTCACCCTAGCAAAATTATGCAAATGCGGTGAGCCGTTGGAAAGCAACAATTTTAGAATCTGAAACCCCATACGGTACGGTTGACTGCGCGTTCATTTTCGCACATGAGTTCAGCTTAAACATATGTATCCATTATGACGTACCAGGTCAAACACGAATATTTTGCCACATTTTAGTGGCCGACGCACGTAAGACCTTGCATCTAAATTTAACCGGGCTACACTTTACGCCATACGAAGTGGTGGGCACACTCCCGGCACCCACGCGGTCGCCTAACACGGACGGGAGCCTGCCCCCGTCAAGCGACGACAAGCAGCTGGGATTAAAATCGCTTATATTAGGTAGAAAGCGGAAATCAAAGCGGCGAGCCCCGAAAGCAACCGAGAAGTTCACCTCTAGCAAGGGCCAAGTGCGCGATAGCGAGCAGTAGCCACCCGACGAGGTCAATCAAAAAGGCGGTCATACTCAGGCCGATCTCGCCCACGATCTCGTGGTGCCTCCGAGCGCACCACCTCTCGCACCGTCAGAATTAGACAGCGCACCGATGGGCTGGACGTCGCGCAAAAGTATAGAGCCTGCTGATGCATCACCGCAATTTAGTGCTGCTTCGCTGCACGGCAGCGCAGATGAATCGCGATGCGACGGCGGTGTCAGCAGCGATAGTAACGCGAATCCCTCGGCCACGGTAGCAGCTGCTCTCAAGGACAACAAGCTAAAGCAATACGCCGTAGCTAGAGTAACACCGCCGTGCAAAAAAACCGCCTTGGGCGATTCCCGACGGCCAGGAGCCACCGCTTTTCATGCACCAGCAGGCCTTCAATGAACACCCATTCCGGTTTAACGGAAACCTTGTATATTTAATTTCCGTAGATAATTTCATATTTGAGAGTACCACGAAGCCGTCGCTAGTGGACATCGGGGCATGTCCAAAACTTACAATAAGTTAGCTAGCGACTTCTATTGGCGCAACAATTCGTTGCACAATGTACAACTTACCAAAGTAATAGGTTTGTTCGCGTAAAAACGCGTCTCCCCTTGCTGATCAGCAACACCCCATCGATGCCGTTCGCGCAAGTTGCATTAGACTATTACGGACCGCTCGAGAAAACAAGACGGGGCAACATTTACATCTTGTCAATACGAGATATGTTGTCTAAATACGTAATTTTAACACCTACGAAGCACGCCAACGCGGATGAGGTTGCGCGCACCCTTACGGAAAGAGTAATACGCCTGTTCGGAACTCCGCCCGCGATCATATCTGATCAAGGAACGCACTTTCAGAACGAAACGCTATAGAACCTTGCGAAAATTTTCAAGATAACGAAGTTCTGTACAACTGCGTACCACCCTCAGGGGAATGGGGCCATCGAGCGCATGCACCATACCCTGACGGAGTACTTGCGGAAATATGTAATAGATACCGCGAAATGGGACGACTGGACCACAATCTGTCAGCACGCATATAATTGCACCGAGCACGAGAGTACGCGTTACACACCACACGAGCTGGTATTCGGTACAAAACCCAGGACCCCATCGAGTTTTCCGCAGAGTAGCAACGATCTTACCTACAACGATTACGTCAACGAAATGACGTCGAACTTTGAATGCTACAGACGGCCGCAGCCATAAACTTAGTTCAATTTAAGTACAAGTCGAAGCACTACTACGACCGAAAGCTGAATTCAGGGAGGGAGAATTCGGAAGGGAGAAATGGCATTCTTATTAAAAGAACCCAAGAAGGGCAAATTTGCAAGAGAATACCGCGGGTCTTTCGAAATGATAAAAGTCAATCGGAAAACTAATAACGTCAACCTTCAGAACGACGAGATGACAAAAGTCGTACACATAAACAAAATCCATAGACCAAGCGCATTAGCAAGGGAAGTAGCTGACGCGAATAAGAACCCGAAGGACAAGGACGTTTTTTTTTTTCCTGTTTTCTTTTACGTGGCCCCGGACGGGGCGCACAAAATAAAGAAAACGTCCCAGGAAGTCTCCGGTCGGTCAGGAAAAATCGGTACGCGACGGAAAGCCAGGCTACCCGCCCTTCCGTAGTTTGTATACGAACTATAACCCAGCGTGTTCTTGCAGTTCGAGTGCATGCTGCACGCAGTGAAGCAGCAGCTTCGGCTCCGTGGGACGACCAGATCGCGTCACAAATAGTTTTAAGAAAAATTTGGGTCTAATAATAGAGAAAATAGCGCCAATGGCAACATCGAGCACGAACTAGAAAATTATCCAGAAAATCGATTTGCAACCCTACTTCAGGACGGGCGAGGAATTAGTAGATAATGTGATTCGCATCGCACAGGCATGTGGAACGCAGTGCGACATGGACGACCTCGTTGAGGAGGCCAGCGTGGCCGCTCGACAGGCCGAGCGCGTATTAGATTTAATTCTTGCACACGGTATAAACGAGGTGCCACACCGCGCTCGGCAATCGCTTGTACCCTTCGTCGGCAAGATCCACAGGTACTTATGGGGTACTGTAGACGAAGCCGACGAAGAGGAGATCCAGGCAGCAATAAAAGTGATTGCTGACGATACATGCCAGACGGCAGCCCTTCTGGCATACCAGACGGAGATTGTCAAGCACGAGTTATCGGATCTCAGCGATAGGATGCTAAAGATGAAAGTCGCATGCGATATACTTGTCAACAGCACAACCGAGAACCATAACGCAATCGTGGCGCACAACGCGCAGCAAAACGCAAAGGCAGCAATAGCGCAATTTAGGCTGGACACGGAGGTAGTAACTGACCCGATCTTGTTCGCAGTAAAAGGCCTAATCCACCCACGGATTATGCCCCCGAGCACAATCGACAATCGACAATGCGACAGAAACGGTAAAGAATACAGTAACAAACGCTAAATTCTCGATTCCCGCCGGAGGATTGTCGGTAATCCCGGTTATGCTCGCGTCCAAAATCTTGATATGGTTCTTAGAGGGGCACCTCGTATATCAGGTATCAATCCCTCTACTCGACATTGAAAAGTTCAATTTGTTTAGAGCGTCGCCGGTGCTGACAGCACAGCGCATTTTAAACGTGACGGACATAGCGTCGTATATCTGGCCCAAGCATCGCTATTTTGCTGTTAGTAAGAGCAACCGCACGTTTATACCGATCTCCGCGGAAAGAGTACCGAAGTTGCATAGGCTAGGCGATCTACGCATCCTAACGGATCCCGAACCAGTACGCGAAATAAGAGACAACGCCGCGTGTGAATCAGAGTCGCATCGGGCCGGACGATCACCAACCCGAATGGCTGTGACGTGAGGTTCAAGGTGATGCGAGAAACGTTCTGGCTCCAGTTGCATAGAGCCAACACGTGGGTGTATTCAACCAGGACGCCGGAAAATAATTGTATACAGTGCCTGCGCGCAGAGCAGGTTACTTCACGCATTATAGGGTCTGGCATATTAGAACTAACAGAAAGGTGCGCTGCCCTAACGGCCAACGCTCGCCTCGCGGCTTCGTGATCTCTAGTATCCCACCTAAATGAGACAACTTTCGAAACAGTGCAGCTTAATGCTTCGAAGGTCATTGCGCGTATGAACATCTGGTTTAACTCGGTGGCTGACGTCCAGCAGGCAATCACCGACTTAGCGGCAAGCCGAGCCAAAGATCTGTATGGCTCAGAACTAGAAAATCTTCGAGCAGGTGCAGGTCTCCGCAAAATAGCGAGCAAGGCACGCGAGACTGCTCAAAGGAAAGCGACGACGTTCGAGCTTGAAGATTTGAGCCAATTCGCGTCCATTTTCGGATATTCTTCATGGTCGATGATAGCGGTTTCAGCGGCGGCGATCGGCGGGATTTGGTATTTTATGCGTTACCATGCGGGCCAGCCTATGCGCAAGCTGATAAATCAGCAAAGAGCGATGATGGAAATGAAAATGGCACAGGCTTAGCGGCGTGATAATTACACGAGCAGTTCGAATCGATGCCGGGTGTTCAAACACATAATAGTTATTTTTTCTTAATCATATTCCGAAAGGCCAAGCTGCCGGAAAACGGCAAGAAGAACCATATAACGCTTATTAGGCGTATACCTTATAAGTTATAATATTTCATTTAGTTTTAGACAAAGATTGCCACAGTTGTAGCTGTTGTAGTCTAGATAATTCTCTTGATTTTACTTGACTCCATCCACATTCAAGTACTTAATGAGATCCTAAGATGATTAAAAATTGCCAAAACTATCAGGATATACTACATTATTGCCTCGTTTTCAATGGATTACCTAATGCATGCCAGGTCAACTTTCATCATCAAGATTGATAATTGCCAATTTCTGATTGGCTAGTAAGCACAAGTGGAACACGTACACTTTTCTTGTACATCTATTCTAAATTGCTAAAACAGCCAAAATACAGATTCTTCGAGCAGCGTTTGCAACCTTTGCCTGGTATACGGTATACCGTACTTCTTTTTTAGTGAATATGTAACAGTTGTTGGCACCAAAGACAGGACACTATCAGAGCCTTTTTTTGTATGGGAACCCGTATGGAAATTTTCAACAGTATTATAACCCAAATCACCGTACGATTGTGATACATTTCGGTACATTACTGTAGACTTGTGTACGTTGACGTACATTCGCGTACGTTTTGGATGGAATTCGGTCATTTAATACAGCATTATTCGTAATCGTACGCAAACGTACACAATTGTGCACAAACGTACGCAAACGTATGCAAACGTACGCCAACGTACGTGACCGTACGAAAAATTGCTGGAATATACTCATTTATACGAATATGTACAGCTTTATACATTATCAGAGATAAAACAATATTTATACGTAAAATTTTACGGTTTTAAAAGATACTCGCTTGTTCATAAGCGTTCGTAAGCGTACGCGAACGTATACGTAAACGTACGCGAACGTACGTGGACGTACGCGAACGTACGTGAACGTATGCGAGCTCGGCAGAGCACCGCCGCGTCGCGTATGGGGGCGCTACTTTCAACAGGTAAACATGGAATTCTTTTTATCGATAAGGAGTAAGCCATCAATGATAGTTTGTATAGCTTTGCCACAAATGTATAACCTATAGCAGATGTGCGTAGTTGCAGTAGACTGTGATTCGTCAAAGAGTCAACATGGTTTTTGAAATGAAAGGCAATCTCCATCAAATTACAAGAGCTAGAAAAGCAATTGACGCAAACATAGATTATTAAAGCAAGGTTAATTAATCTACCATGGAAAAATCTCTGGGTGAGACATTAAAACCCGTAGTAGATCTGCTAGAGAAACTAGTAAGAGTGAAAGAAAACCCACATAGCATCCAATCTTTTAGCAATATTGTCTGAAGGTTGCATCGACAGATTCGTCAGATTCAAAAATATTGCAGGCAGTTTATTGAATATTCTAGATACTGTTCAGCAATATTACTGTAAAGGGTAATGTCCGTTTTTGGATTGCGGTTCCTAAACACAGTAAGAATATTGCAGCAATATTGCTCAAAGATTACAACGGCACACAAAATAAAAAAAGTTATCTGCGCGAGAAATCAGACCTATCTATCTTTATGTTTTTCGGGTCGCTGAATTCGAATGTAAGGTCAGTTAGGCCCCATCACGTCAGGGTCAATGTCAGTTGGAGGTCAAATTAAGAAGAAAAGGTTTAAAAAAATTAAAATGCCATATATTTATGTTTTTTTGGTCGCTGAATCCAAATCCGAAATCAGTTTGGCCCCATCACGTCAGGGTCAAGGTCAGTTCAAGGTCAAATTGGGAAGTAACGGTTTAAAAAATTAAAATGCTATATATTCATGTTTTTTTGGTCGCTGAATCCAAATCCGGAATCAGTTTGGCCCCATCACGTCGGGTCAAGGTCAGTTCAAGGTCAAATTGGGAAGCATTTCTTACATTCCCATCTTGATTACTTCCCTCTTAATCTAGGAGATGTCAGTGAAGAACAGGGAGAACGATTTCATCAAGATATAAGTGTAATGGAGAATCGATACCAAGGAAGATGGAATGTCAACATGATGGCAGATTTTTGCTGGACACTGAAGAGAGACATAACAAAAAGAAATAACAAAAAGAAAAAAAGAAACCCATTGTATAGGTCATTTGAAGTAAAAAGAGTTCGTTACAAGAGAAAAAAGGAGTAAAGAAAGACATCGACAGTTAAGTAAGCTAGTGGAAAAAAGCAAAATAAGAAAAAAATATAAACGAAAGCAACTCTACTCTGTACACAAGGAAGATATTATGTGATTAAATAAGATTTTTTACAATTTTTCGGTATCTTTTTCCATTTTTGGAAAGTTTTGATATGACATTTTAATCGGTTTAAACTGTTTCTTCTCAGTTTCACCTTGAACTGACCTTGAACCTGACGAGATGGGGCCAAACTGATTCCGGATTTGGATTCAGCGACCAAAAAAACATAAATATATGGCATTTTAATTTTTTTAACCGTTACTTCCCAATTTGACCTCGAACTGACCTTGACCCTGACGTGATGGGGCTTAACTGACCTTATATTCGAATTCAGCGACCCGAAAAACATAAAGATAGATAGGTCTGATTTCTCGTGCAGACAACTTTTTTTATTTTGTGTGCCGGTGTTATTTGCAATATTGTGTCAATATTGTAAAATAAATGTAAAAAAAACAATAAATTACAAAAAATTATATAAGCGTTTTCACGGGTTCTCAAGCCCGTTTCGGGATATACTATCTGGATACTATCTGGCATCTTTCAATCGTCGAAAAGTACTCGGAACATATTTTAATCGTCGAGAAATACTCGCGAGTACTTTTTGATTATCGAAAAGAATATCGCAGCATCGTGAATAATTTTCGATCATCGACACGATTTAAAATTATATGAACGCAAGTGTTATCGTGTAATCGCGGATTTTAAGCATTATTTGTCACAATCTATCGTACGGAAGGGTCTGGAACATTTTACCACGCTTTTTTTAATACATCATTGTATTGAACCTAGGGCCGTAAAAGAACCTTACAAATTAAGAAAAAAATGCTACGATTACTTTGTAGGGCATGATTTAATCTTTATTGTTCCCAAAAAATGTTATTTGCTCCAACGCTAGTTATCCCAAAATCGCCAAAAAAGATACGTGTCCGCTTTATCTGCGACATACTATATAAAAAAAAATAGCGCCTCAAAACAATATTACGCTGTTTATATGTACTAGGGGGGGGTGTACCCCCCTCCCCTGCTCGCCAACCCCCATTTATAAATTTTAGTGTTTGAAAGATAGATAGTAGAAACATGAAAACTTTAAGAGTATTCTTTAAGTTAACTTTAAGAGTCAAGCGACCGAGCGAGCACAGCGTGTGACGCTCTCTCTCTCTCTCTCTCTCTCTCTCTCTCTCTCTCTCTCTCTCTCTCTCTCTCTTTCTATCGATATGTATAAATATAACATATTTATAATAATCGATATAATAAAAGCTCTGTCTCCGAGCTTACGATATTTTGACTGCGGCGGCACTTTTTAAATAATATAATTAAGGGAATCTTTACTACAGAAGTATGACTAAAGGAGTAATTAAGGGGGAGTAATAATTATGGGGGAGTTATTGACGGGAAATTATTGAGGAGTAAATAAAACGGAAAATTTTTGAAACGGCGGCGGCAAAACTTTTGTTATTATTTATATATATATATATATGAGAGTGTGTGTGTTTGTATGCTTATT
>JAZHPH010000093.1:423027-454711 GCA_037356405.1 Nasonia oneida
GGGACGTTCCACGTCAAACGTAACACAGCTCTGCCCAACATTCCTTTTGATCTAAAAATTTTTAAAAATATGGAGTATTTAGCATTTTTTATGTACTTTCAATTAGTGAGGGGCGCTTTTTAAATTTTGTTTCCAGACAGCTACGCGTTCCCTAACCTTAAAAAACATCCCCCAAAATTGCCTTTTCACGCAGTTGAGAGGTTTATCCTGTGATCGTCGGGAGGGAAATTATTGACAGAGGGTATTTTTATGTATTTCGTGCTGCAGAACACGAAACCGGCCGTCTTTTTTACCGATGTACCTCAAGCGCTCGTCCCTAACCTCAAAAAACCACTAAAAATGTCTGTTTTACGCGGTTAAGAAATTTACGTCTAGAGGAAAATTATTGTCGAAGGCTATTTTTATGAATTTTGAGCCACTGAATTTAAACACGAAGCTTATTTCTTTTGGTTTCTATTAGTTAAGTACATTCGATTAAAACCAAATGCCTTTAAAACCTAAATAATTAGATGGACGTACCTTTACTTTATACCTGTTAAAAACATTTTTGGTCGTGTATACTGATTCATGGATTCAAAGAAATAAATAGATGAAATGGACTGATTCCTTTTGGAAAATGATTGAAATACCTGTCATTTTAGAAAATTTATTGATTTAATTAACTCGATTACGTCAATTCCATATGGCGTTCATAATGACCAAATATTACTAAACTTCATAAGTAATCAGAACAAAGCCAGCGTTGTAATTGAATTTATTCTGAAAAGCTTTAGTTGGGATATTCTAAAAATTACCAAAATAAAAAAGAAATTTAGCTGTTTAGCTATAAAATTATACTAAAAATAGTAGAGAACCGTAAAGAAGCATGCTTTACAAGATTTTACAGATTTTTACGCTTTGATATTTTATATTTTTTTTACGTACCTCACATTTTGTGCAATCAAACATCGTTTCTAATTTTTTATTTTTCTGCAGTTTATACCCTGTTGAAAACATTTACATGAAATTTTACATAAATTTTATAATAAAGATCTTTATATGAAATTTTATGTAAAATTTGACGTACAGTTTCCAATTTCATTGATAGATGTGAAATTTTACATGTAAAAGTTCGAAATCTTTACATATAATTTCCTGTAAATATTTTCAACAAGGTAACATTTTTAAAGTTTAAAATTTTGTTAATTTATCAAATTTAGAAATGTTATTAACTGCAAAACAATGTAAAAATATAATAATAAAAATAAATATAAAAATAATGTAAAAAGTGTATGATTCTGTAAAAAACTGTAAAGCATAGTCTAAATACAAACAATCTTTTATAGTGATTAACTATTTTTATTAGAATTTTATAACAATTTACAGTGTACAAATTTATAACATTAAATAAACGTTTTATCAAATTAATAAAATCCAAAAAGTGTGGA
The DNA here is from genome assembly GCA_037356405.1 of Nasonia oneida. NCBI lineage: Eukaryota > Metazoa > Arthropoda > Insecta > Hymenoptera > Pteromalidae > Nasonia > Nasonia oneida. The sequence goes on from JAZHPH010000093.1 coordinate 424,455, forward strand.
TATTCGATCGTTTATTTATCGTTTTTTCCAATATTTCTTAAACTTTCATTCCAGAGTTTCAAAGTGTGGTATTAAAAGTTTTTAGAACCGTTTCATGTTAGGGCTACATTAAAACATTCACTAAACATATTTATTATTTATTTTATCATTATTATTGCCAATAAGATATTATGTTTGCAGTATACTTAATACTACCAAAATTTGGTAATATTTTGATACTTGCTAATGAGAATTTTAATTGTAAAAAATATCAAAATATTTAATTATATTTTAATTTTAAATATTATGACATATAGTAAAGTTAGTTTACTTTACTTCATTTTTTTTCAAGAGATAAATAGCATTATCATTTTTGTTAAAAAAAACGAATACAAGTTAAAAGATAATTTCATAGCATCTGCACGTTCGGTCTCGCTTCGCTTGCGGTAAACATATTTTTCTAATCAGAATTTTTATAATAAAAAATATAAAAATATTTCTAAATTATATTACCTATTGTAGGAATTGCTTAACTATTATATTTAAAATATGTTTCGCATAAAACGCGTTTTATCAAACTATGATAATATTTTGATACTTCGTTGCTATGTGTTTATTTGGAAATATAAGTTACAAAACCTTCTCATCGAAACAATTTCATCTGCTGTCCAATGCAACCAACAAAGATTCTAAACTTTAAAAATTATTCTAAGTTTATAATTTTTTAATGATATTAATTGAGTTGTACTTGCTATCACTGTGTAAACGTTGCAGACGCTACTCTTGTCTTTGATATATTTTCTGACGGTAAAGTTTCAGTTCAGACACAATTAACTTTTAAGCTGATATAGCTTTTGTATACTTGTCCATGATTAATTGAAGCATCTAAAATATTTATAATCTCTGAGTCTACTGCAAAGCATACTTTTCCAACAGTTCATGTTGACAGATGTATTAATATATTTAATATTAATGGACATAGACTTAAAGGTTTTCGCAAAGTTTCAAAAAGATTTTTGTTAGATTATTCAGATATACTTGGAATAGCTATGATTTGTTCATCTTGTAGAAAGTCGTGCTCTTCTGTAAATTTTAAATTATCGAATAACTCTCTAAATGAGCCGAGTGAGAAAGAAAATGAAAGACCACAAAATAAGAGAATTCGTCTGTCGAGAGAAGCTCAACAAGAACAAATGTTGGATGGTCTGAAAAGTAAGTTATCTTCTTTAACGCCAAATGATCCATTGATAGTTTTTATTTTGACAATAGCACCCGAATGCTGGACATTACGCGATAATGAATCAGAGTTTAATGTCTCTTTAAGAATTGCAAAAAAGGCGATAGATTTGAAAGATGAATTCGGTATCTTAGCGATTCCTGATCCGAAGAAAGGGAAAAGTTTACCTGAAATTACAATTAAAGAGGTAAACAAATTTTATGAATCTGATATTAACAGTCGAGTTATGCCGAATAAGAAAGATGTAGTTAAAATTAACGAAAATGGTGAAACTCAGTATTTCCAAACAGATTGCTACTATGTGATATTAAAGTATTGTATCGAACTTTTAAAGAAGAATGTCCACAATTTCCTATCAGATTTAGTAAATTTGCCGAACTACGTCCAAAATGGTGTGTTTTGGCTGGTGAAAGAGGCACGAATAGCGTGTGTGTATGTGAAATACACCAAAATTTCAAGGCCATGCTTGAAGCATCCAAATTGATGATTCTCAGGAAGGGATCTGGCGATCCAATAAATGGTTATATCGATTGCTTTTCGTTCATCTTATGTAGAAATCAGAATCCTGCTTGTTTTTTAGGAAGTTGTCAAAAATGTGGTAATTTTTTAAGATTTGAAGAACATGTATCTTCTGTATTATACGAAAATAAGATTAAAGAATTAATTTTTAGTGTCTGGCAGTCAAGAAATAAATGTACTTTAAAAAGAGAATGTCTTTCGGTGAATGATTTTACGTCTGAATTGTCTTTGAGTTTAAAAAAACTTATACCACATCATTTAATTGCAAAACATCAATCTAAATATATAAAAGATCAGAAGAACAATTTACAAGAGAACGAAGGGCTTCTTGAGATGGATTATTCTGAAAATTTTGCTTGCGTCTTAGGATTCTGCTCAGCAATTTCATTTTAACGATGATCAGTGTACAATAAATGTTGCAGTACTATATTACAGAGAAAATAATGAAACGAGGCATTGTAGTTGTATAGCACTTTCTGAATGTACTACTCATGATACGGCCGCAGTTTATATTTTACAAGAAAAGATTATTTCTGAAATAAAGAAAAGATTCCCAAAAATGAATAAGATCATATACGTCACAGATGGTGCAAAGCAGCACTATAAAAATAGATATCAAATGATGAACTTGGTTAATCATGAGTCAGATTTCCAAATAATGGCGGATTGGCATTTCCATGCTACTGCTCATGTGACGGAGTAGGAGCCGTGTTAAAAAGAGAAGCTACTCGTACCAGCTTCCAGGCCAAAGCTACGGAAGCGATTTTAAATTCAAAACAACTTTATGACTGGGCGAGACAAAAGTTCCAAACCATAACATTCTTTCACTATTCCAAAAAAGATTACGAAAAAACTTCAAGATCACTAAAGAAAAGATTTTCGGCTGCACCGTCTGTTACAAAAATTTCAGAAGGACATGCGTTTTTAGTTTCTCCCGACAAAAAATTACTATGTTTAGATACTCTAATGCACCAAGTCCATTATCAATAGTACAATATTAATAATTGAATTTAAAATATATTCAACAAAATAATACAAATATACAAAAATAAAAGTAATAATTAAAAAACTTAAAAAAATAAAAAAAAATAAAGAAATGCGGGATTTGTAATAAAGACAGTCTTAACCCTGTAAAACGCAGAGAGCTTCCATAGGAATCAATAAAAAAATTGCACAGTATAAACCATATTATCAGTAATCAGTTACATTATTTAAGTGCACTGAAGTAAAAGTAAAAAAATAAAATTTAGCTTCGTGATAAAATTCAGTGGTCCAAAATTCATAAAAATAGCCTTCGTCAATGATTTTCCTCTAGATGTAAATTTCTTAACCGCGTAAAAAAGACATCTTGGATGGTTTTTTGAGGCTAAGGACGAGCGCTTGAAGTATCGGTAAAAAAGACGGCCGGTTTCGTGTTTAGTAGCACAAAATATGTAAAAATACTCTCTGTCAATAATTTTCCTTCCGTCGATCACAGGATAAACCTCTCAACTGCGTGAAAAAGCAATTTCGGGGGTGTTTTTTGAGGTTGGAGACGAACGTTTGAGGTATCGGTAAAAAAATACCGTCGGATTCTTGTTCAGCAGCTCAAAATACATAAAAATAGTCGTTGCTTAGAATTTTTCTGAGCCCCTGTGATTTCTGACAGCTTGATCATTTCGTAAAGTAGTAATTTTTTAAGGTTAGGGAACGCGTAGCTCCGTCTGGGAACAAAATTTTAAAAAACTCCCCTCACTAATTAAAAATACATAAAAAATGCTAAATTTTCCATATTTTTAAAATTTTTAGATCAAAAGGAATTTTGGGCAGAGCTTTGTTACGTTTGACGTGGAACGTCCCATATATATGTATGTATGCATGTATTTATATTTCTTCTGTTACTAATATACACTATTATTATACAAATTTAGGAATTTTTCTGGCTGGACTACGGTGCTATCTATTGCATTGCGCTGTTGTATCTTCAGAATCTTCTACATCTTCCATGTCTCAAGCACCTTCAGATGATCTTTCTCAACCACATTTAACATCTAATTTGTGAATATATAATACATCTAAGGTACTAGGATCTCACATGTTAGCATTATATCAAATTTATTCATAATAATGAAATACAATAAAAGCCTGAAATTTATTTTATGCCTTTTTTTGTATTATTAATTTTTAAATTATTCTGAAAAAGTATCATCATTGAATGCTATACTGTAATATGGCGCACAAATGTAGATAAAAACTTAGACATTACAATTCTGTAAGCAAAAAAGATTTTATAATAAATCATAAAACTATTATTTCCGCAAATGCAGGAGAAAAATTTTTGATTTTAAATTTGTTTAATTTTTTGAAAAATGAAAATTTGAAAAATTGAAAAAAATTTTATTCTAGCTTGTTTTAATCAAACATAACCTCCAAAATCAAAGGTATAGTATAGTTCTCGCGATAGTTTAATTTTGCGGGAAAAGGTGCGAAAGATTACTTCTGACTTCTTATCAATTACAGAATGTTGTAAAACGTTTTTTAAGTCATAAAACATGTGTAATTAACATTCTTACGAATTTTTTAAATGAGCCATTTATAAGCCAATGAACCTGATAAATCCGTGTCGAAATAAGGTACATTTTTACCCAACCGTTTGTGAAATCGTTGGACAACGCACTTCAATTGGCAAGGGGTTGGCTTACGTTTCTACCAGGGATGATATAATAATTTAATGATTTTTCCAAATTTTTAAAAATTATTGCGATTTGTAAATCTTCTACATCTACATCTACATAAAATTAATTTGCTTAAATTTCTGTCCGAAACGTCATTTCCAGTTCAATTTATTCAAATTCCTCCAATTCTAATTAAAAGTTTTTTAATTGTTACATGAGTCCTAACATCTAAGAATATTCCAACCGTTTTATTTTTTTTTCATTAGTGCACGAATATTGCAATATTTTAATGTAAAGATGAAATATCGCACTTCCCGGATTTTTCAGGGATGATGATAAACTTATGATTATAAACGTGGTTACTTGATAGTTAAACTTGGTGTAATTTAAAGGTAGCACCATATATCATTTACCATAACTAATAAGTTCACCTCAGGATCATCCTGATACCCGGGCATCATTTATAGAAAGTGAAAATTTGTTTTCAGTAAAATTATTGTATACTTAGTGCGTTGTATCATAGACCATGTCCCGCCACCCGGGAGATGATTTTGACACCTGAACATCGTCTACTGGAAGTAAAATTTAGCGGTTCGATTGATTGAACTACACGAAATTATAGGGAAAAGCCTTTCGGCATAAAAACCCTTTTTATTCGTAATTAAACAACACTGAATACACTTAAGTTAAGATGAACAAGAACGGATTATTATTTAATACAAAATATGAAAATGAACAACGCACGGCGTGATTTCGCGAAGAACAATGGCGCAGTGCACACGACCAACACGTGGTTCGACGATTTGATACAACGAAATTACAATGCGAAGCACACACACACAATTTCGATGCGAAGTACGTACGATTTGATGTAGGCAAGTATGCCTGGCAGTCTCTAGGAGACGAGTCGGTTTGGTATGAGCAAGGATGCTCGGCAGTCTCTAGGAAACAGAGTCGGTTTGGTATGAGCAAGGATGCTCGTCAGTCTCTAGGAGACAGAGTCGGTTTGGTATGAGCAAAGATGCTCGGCAATCTTTAGGAGACAGAATCGCGAGGGAGCTCCGCACGCTTCGAGAGATAGTCGGTGACTGACGGACAAGCCGCGCGAAAGAGCGGGAGAGTCCCGCTCAAGATGGCGGAGGTAGCAATGTGCGGTGCTGCCACCGCGCTAGACTCAGTAGGAACATACATACACACACACTCATTCGGTGCGCGCGCAGGTGCAGAACGTAATATGTACACGTTCAATGCTGAATTAGCATTGGACAAAATGTTGCGACGCAACATTGTATATTTGTTAAATACTTAGTGCGTTGTATCATTGACCATGTCTCGCCATCCGGGAGGTGATTTTGATACCTATATACATTGTCTACTGTAGTTAAACATTTTTTGGTACATTTGTTGTATACCCTGGTGAAAATATTGACATGATTTTAAGCTGTATTAAAATTATGTATTTTTTTATGTAATTTTGATATGTGATTTGTGACGTCGGCTTGTTATGTACTTCAAACGTTTTATCACGTAATGTTATTACTTTTTAGAAATAATGTAAATACTTTAGCTTCATGAAACTTTTTTGCGTGTTTTTAGTATGTTATTTAATTACATAAATATTTAGTTCAAAATAATTATACTCCTAAATACTTAAAATTTGTTAAAATAAGTGGTCATTCGGGTGCTACCATGCGGATAGTAGTGCGGAAAATTGGGGCTTATGCCTCAGATATTAATAATTTTTATTACTTTTACTAAAAAACTCAAATCTATGAAAACGCATGAATAAAATGACGCGAAGAAAGAGTGCATAAATCATAATTTCTTGAACAATAAAGCCAAAACGCGTCGAAAATGGAAAAGTCAAATCGACAAAACGCGTTTCCTAGAAATTCAAACGAAAAAGAGCGCGCGCTAAAATTTTCGGAACAAAGCATGAAACAAAGGGGGTTGCTAAGCAACCAAGCCAACGTGGCTGCTTCATCTTTCTCTCGCACGTAAGCTGTACGGAACGGAAAGAGAGAGAAAGCAAAGCGAAAAGACGCTACCTTACGTCACTACGAACAGAGCGCGAAGCAAGGCGCACGTAAAACGCAGCGACGCCATTTTAAATCAGCCGCGCACTATACCTTAGATTATATATATAGGCGCGCAGGTCACGTGACCACTATCCGTATGTACGGCAACTTTAAATCGCAAACGCGCGCTTATATGTCTAGTGTAAGTCTGCCTGGTACTGTGCTGCTAACAGACACCGCGTAAATGGGGCTGCTGACGTATAGGTGTACTCAGCAATTAATTTATTTATTAAATTAATTAAATAAAGAAAAATTCATATATATATATAAATATATATAATAAAGAAAACGACGCGATCATGTAGGAACAAACGCTTACACATCTAGTGTAAGTCTACCTGCGTGCTGCGCTGCTTGCAGACACCGCGTAGGTGGGGCTGCTGGTGTGTAAGTGAACTCTGTAATAAATTAATTAAGTATTTAATTCAACAAAACGACATTTAGTTGGAAACTTGTATGCGGGATGAAGAAAAGACAATTTAAATAAAGAAACGTCCCCACAGATTCAAGCTCATGCACAGACTGGAAAAACATACGGAAAAAGATTCTGGACCAATTTGATCTGCATATAACCTTTTGATTGCTCGTCGACCTGTTGCGCCAAAATCCGCACTGATAATCTCCTACTATATCTGTGGAGGCTCACGCCTGCCACCACCGAGGTCAACGAAGAAAGCAGCTCCTGGTGCCAAGGGCTGATTTCTACTAGAACGGTCTCTCCATACGACCGCCGGCTGCCCGTGGCGCCAGCGTCGAACCTCCACGAAGCGTGGCGAAGCGAGAGGGACGCTTCAGCTCCGACGCCATGTTAGAATTCGTTCGGCAATCGATCAGGCAGCATCGCCTCAAGAGTTAGAAAGAGAGATTAACTTGTACAAAAGTGATATTCAAGTTCCTATCAATAAATTTAGTCAGAGTTCTAGTATTTTATTAAACAAGACTTCTGCTCATTTACACCTTCCTGATTTCTGCAAAGTTTAAGGCGCAAAAGAGTCTAGCTTGTATTACGTTCGACAGAACTTTGTAGCACGTTGCTAAAAGTGAGATACCCCTATAGTTATTGCAGTCTGTCTTACACCCCTTTTTCAAAATCAATATAATGACAGATTCCTTCCAATTTTCGGGTATTCATTTTTCCAGATGGCACATACTAGTTTATAAATTTTAAAAGTGAGCTCGACGCCCCCACATTTGAGTAACTCAGCTGGTATAGAATCATTTCCCGCAGCTTTGTTGTTTTTTTAGTTTTTTAATCGCGGCCTCTACTTCTTGGTAGCTTGGTTTCTCCATGTGGAGTTTAGCAGTGCATACATTTTTAATAGCAGTTCTTAAATATAAAATTAATTTTTATTACCTGCATGTGAATACATAGAATAAATATTCCAATTTCTCACTTTTCAATTATGTTTTTGTGCCAAATTTAGTTTGGGCTTGATCCTGCATGTTTACGCAGAATGTGGTCACATCCAAAAATCGCTAAAAACTATTTTTTTGACTCAAACTTGAAATCTATGCATTCTATAAAAAAAAGTTAAATAGAAATTTGTAGATCTCGAGGAAATACAATTTTTTCCTATTGACCGTGAAAATGCTTTTAATTCGAGTTAACAGGCCAAAATCGATTTTTTTATAGCAATAAACCAGTATATATCATAAAACTTTGAGGCTATACATTTTACATAAAAACCTTAAATATAAAAGTTGTAGATATTTTGAAAAAACAACGTTTTACTATGACTAACATTTTTTCAACAACAACCCTAGAAACGATTTTTGGTACATATAACTGAATAACAATTTCGGTGTGACACGCCTTATCTGACCCAAAAACTTTAATTGATTGCCTGACGCTCGCGTGAAGCGTGAGGCCGCGTGTGGCGCACTAGTTTTAAACAGTTGCATGAGTGTAACTAAATTGCATGAGATGTAAATAATGTTCCCTCGGTGGTACTTGATTCTCGTCGAATATTTCAAACCGAATGGCAACGTCGCTTGTAAATTTCGCTTGTAAATGTAAGATAGCGAGGAAAGCGAAACGGACTTAGTAGCACAAAATTAAAATCTTGCATTGTCGATGCAGAGAGATAGGTCCTCGACCGTAAATTGCAGTGATACGAACGGCAGCAGCTCACACCTTGCAAACGATTAACGGATGGTGCGCGCTGCACCTAGTCTCCCTGGGCTGCACTGCTACCGCTGCACTTCTGGTTCTGCTGCGTCGCCTGCCTCCTGTTGCTGATGCTGTTTACAGTTTTGTTGTTTTTGCTGAGTGTTTGAAAAGTGTCAGTATCGTAAAGTTTCGTCGTAAACATAACCTTGCTACGGTGCTAATATCCATCCGAGCGGGCAGCATACTAGAGAGAGAGAGAGAGAGAGAGAGAGAGAGAGAGAGAGAGAGAGAGAAGTAGACGACGTGTGACGACGGAACAGATAAGTGCTATAACAGTCTACTTTGAAGAAGTGCTCTGAAATAGCGTTCAACATTCCTTATTCACATTCTCTGGTAAGTTGTTGATTCAATTCCCGGTTTGAACAAATTACTTTGTGTTTCGTGAGAAAATAATTTAATACGTTGTGTTTACATTATTTTAACAATATGGCATTTCGACCAACAGCAGAAAATATTGAAAGGATACGTGTTTTATATTATGGGGAAGTCGCTATTCATGATATAGCTGTCGCAGTGCAATGATCCTTCTCTACAGCAAGAAAATGGGTTCTGCGCCTCTTTTTCGAAGAGGAAGGAGTCATTCCTGCCTATGACTTAAGGGAACACAACCAAGCAGCTTACAAAATAACTGATGAAGATTTGGATGCAGCAGTTTGGATTATGACGGATAATTCATATGCAGCTGCCAAACACCTGCCCGGTGTTTTAGGCTAAGAAGTTTCCTACAAAACTATGAGGAAAGCTTTGAAAGCTTTGAAAGAACGTGGCGGGCTCAACAACCGAAAAGCAGCAAAGATACCAGCGCTCACTAAGCCAAACTGTGTTGTTGGTCACCAATTTGCTTTGCAACATTCAGCTTGGACGTTTCAGTAGCATTGGAGTAGAACCTATGCACGGATAAAAAAAGTAATCATAAACAATGTAATATTTGTACACTTTATAATTATTAGACTCTTGACGTAAACTCTTTTCACAGCTTTTTACAACTGCAAAGGATAGTAGAAATAGGGTGTGACGACCAGTTGGCATAAGATACGACGCACTTATGTTCTGCCGAAAAACCACAGTGGTCGTATGAATATGAACTGCTGGGGTTGAATATTGGCAACTGGCCGAGGTAACCTTATATAAATTGCTGAACGGCTAAATGCAGAGACATATGAAGGACTTCTAGGCGGTTGGCGTCTACCTGCAGTACAGCAAAGATTTCCAGATCAAGAACTAGCCCTACTCATACGGCTAGGCGAATCAGGCAATGGTACGAAGCACATCCACGTCTCCATCGACTTCCTTGGCCTGCAAGATCTCCAGATTTAAATCCGATAGATGCCGCTCTCGCTGATTGTATAGTCAGTACGTATTGCCGAATCACTGTGCGCGCACGTACTCGCTTCACAGTGTCGTCCGTAACAATATCGTTGTTCACGCGTCTGTACATTAATACAGTAGATTTAATAGAGAGCGTCCAGAAACTTCCTGGATTTCGCTCTCGCAGTTGGCCGCATTGGGCCTAGCTGCTTGTTGTTGTTGTAACAATTTAGACGTTTAGACGATTAGAAATACTTATTTATGTAGAAGTTAGACGTATTAGAAGTTTAGAGGATTAGAGGTTAGAGGTTTAGAGGCTAGAGGTTAACGGTCAAGATTCAAATTTCGAGGGACGCCACGATTTCGCCATTTTGGGGCACAACGAGGGGAAATAAGAAGGAGACGGCCATATTGGTACCGCATTCCCGCTAACTTCGGACGACGCGACCAGTACGTAAAGTCAGCACGGGAGTCGACGGCACCGGCCTAAACGAGGTTTGATTTTCATTCTCGCTCTCTCTCTCTCCCTCTCTCTCTCTCTCTCTCTCGGTTCTCTCTTCTTCTCTTTTAGCCCGGTTTCCGCTTGCTGCCGACATCGTTCAACACTGAGGCTACAACACAAACACATCATTCCACTACATCCACCATCAAGCTCATCTGCCATATCTTCATCCGGTTCTAAGGTATCTCTGTCCGAAAGTCTACGAGTCTGTCATTTCAATGCGAACTCGCTTACGGGTCACATTGAGATGATCAGGCTTTTCTTATCCACTCGCTCTCTATTTCACGTAATAGCTGTTACCGAGACCTGGTTGAGCGACAAATTTACGTCCATCCCTTCACTGGATGACTACCTACTCTACAGACGGGACAGAAACAGAAACGGAGGAGGTGTGGCCCTCTACATACATAAATCACTGACAGCTAGCGTTATTTCATCATCTGATGGTGAATGGTCTTGCAAGCCAGGTAAGCCTGAATATCTCTTCTGCGAGGTATCGGCAAAGGGAATCTCTCCGATCTTCGTGGGGATTGTGTATCGTCCTCCTCACGCTCCATTCTTCCAAGGCTCTAATTTTATTGACCAGCTAACAACCCACATGCACAGCTACTCCACGAAGGTCATAATGGGAGACTTCAACTCTGACCAGCTTTCTTCATCTGAAGATGCCAAGTTTATCAAGGCCATCATTGATGAAAATTCCCTTTCTTCTGTCCCCTATGGTGCCACGCATCATAAACAGGGTTCGGATACCTGTCTTGACTTGTGTCTAATCGACGAGCAGGATCGCCTGCTGTCACACTGGAAGACAGACTGACCTTTCATCAATGGACACGACCTTATCACGGCCACTCTCGACGTACAGATTCCACGATACGTACCTAACACATACTCCTACAGAAACTTTAAGGGAATCAACGCTGAGAAGCTAAGGGACTTTCTTAGCGCATGTGACTGGTCATCCCTCACCGCTTCATCACTTGATGAATGCATTTCTACACTTAACGCTAACCTCACTAACGCCATTAATCATCTCGCCCCATTACGGACTGTAACACCGAGAAAACAACGTCACCCGTGGTTTACCACGGCTCTTCGTGACCTTGTATCTGAGAGGGAGAGACTTTACAGGCATTTCAGGGACTCCAGGCTTAATTCAGATCTCCGCTTATACAGACTAGCTAGAGACAATGCTCACAAACAGGTCGAGGAAGCCAGGCTGAATTATTACTATTCACGCCTGTCAACCTTGACTGATGTTGCCGAGATCTGGAGAGAGCTGGAGAAACATGGAATTTCTGCAACTAAGGCCCCTTTGCCACCTCGCTTTAGCACAGATGAACTCAACAAGCATTTCAGCTCGATCTCCAATGATCCATTAGCTCCTGCTGTTGAGGAGTATCTTCTCACCCTGGAAAGTCTTGACCTCCCGGAAAATTTCGAGTTCGGCCCTATAACGGAATCGGATGTGTTGGCTGCGGTATCGCACTTTGACACCCAGGCCAGGGGAAGTGATGGCATCCCACAGGTTGTTATTTCAAAAGCATTGCCGGTTCTCGCTCCCTTACTAAGTCACATTTTTAACCTGTCTCTGAGCGTACCCTGCTTCCCATCTGCCTGGAAATTATCACTTGTGCGCGCACTCAACAAAATCAGTTCACCAACAGCCCTGACTGACTACCGTCCGATTTCACTTCTCTGCTTTCTCTCCAAGGCCCTGGAGTGGCTGGTGCACAAGCAGGTCTCAGAATACCTTGAATCAAGGCTATTGCTGGACAACCTTCAAACAGGCTTCCGTACTGGTCACAGCACTCAGTCTGGCCTAATTAAGCTAACTGATGATGCGAGGATCGGGATAAACAAAAAGAAAGTAACACTACTCCTTCTCTTCGACTTTAGCAAGGCGTTTGACACTGTGTGTCATGTCAGGCTCCTGAGAAAGCTATCCACTTTCGGCTTCTCAAAGCAAGTCATTCGCTGGTTTGCTTCCTACCTCTCTGGGAGAGAGCAGGCCGTCGTTGGTGACAATAGTGAGCTTTCTTCTCCTCGGCGTCTCAACATCGGCGTCCCGTAGGGATACGTTCTGGGTCCCTTGCTGTTCGCATTGTACATCAACGACATTGGTTTCTGCCTTGATACCGATGTTTCCCACCTCATCTATGCGGATGACTTGCAAATTTACAGTCAATGCCACCTTGAGGAGCTCGATTCTTTATCAAACAAGATGAGTGCTAATGCCGAAAGGATAATGGGCTGGGCTGCACGGAACAGGCTGAAACTTAATATTGCTAAAACCAAAGCAACCGTCCTGGGCTCTCCTTACTACATTAACGCATTACCCTCAACAGCTAACACCTATATTAACATTGGGGGTGCCCAGATCAGCTTTGAATCCTCCGTGCGTAATCTGGGATTGGTGCTCGACTCTAAACTTACGTGGAAGGAGCACGTTACACTTGTGTAACGTGCTCCTTCCGTTACCCGTTACCCTTATTGACTATTGCTCTCTTGTATACTGTGACCTGACGCAGGAACTAGACTTAAAACTACAGAGGCTCGTGAATACAGGAATTCGGTACATCTATGGTGTAAGGAGAGATGAGCACATCTCCCCGTACAGGCGGGAGCTGCAGTGGCTAACCACTGCAGGACGCAGGAAATATTTCACTGCTTGTTTCTTACGAAAGATGTTTAACACAGCTGTACCATCATATGTACTGGCATACTTCGACTTCCGCGTGACACTCCGGCCTGTTAGGGGGGAGGTGATACCTCTGGATATTCCTACCTTCGCGACGGAGACGCTGAGGAACTTGTTTCATATCATACCTATGGAACATCCTACCATCACACATCCGCAACACTGCTTCTATCTCAGGTTTCAAGAAACTGACTAAAGAGCACTTCCTCGAGCTCGAAAACACATAAACAGCATGCTCTCACTCACGCACACGCACACACTCACACACCTTCGCTTAACTCATCCTCACCTCATCATCACACTACACTTATACTACAACTGAAATCTGATTTTTTTTTACGTGGTATTTGGAACTCGAAAGTTCATCGCCTCATCCACGCAAGCCTTCCACGCTGCCCTATCTTGTGTTAATCCCACCCAAGATGCACCTCTCCGATCGACACCCACCCGTCCTATTTCTACTAGATCCGCTTTTACATTGTCCTCCCATCTACGTCTAGGTCTACCTAGAGGTCGCGCTACCATCGGCCTGCCCTTCATGACACGCGCTGCCGTACGGTCGTCTCCCATTCTCGCTACGTGCCCTGCCCATCCCAATCTGCGCAATTTTATTATTCTGTTAATATTTGGTGACGCGTACAGATTGTGTAACTCATCATTGTGTAGTCTCCTCCATTCCCCGGTTTCCTCATTTTTCTTCGGTCCGTATATTTTTCGCAAGACTTTATTTTCAAATACCATAAAACGGTTGTCCGCCTGCTTAGTGAGAGCCCACGTTTCGCACCCGTACAGAACCACCGGCAGTATTATTGTCCTGTATATTCTTATTTTAACGTTTTTAGACAACAGCCTCGACTTAAGTAAATTACTCACGGCGTAGAAGCAAGCATTACCCGAATGGAGTGTCTTGTTTATTTCGACATTAATCTCGTTTCTATCATTTATGGTCGTACCCAGATACCTGAATTCGCTAACCTTTTCAAAAGTAAAATCCCCAACTCTGAGATCTCCCTCCCCTCTGCAGATGCCTAGTTTATCCACAATCATGTACTTTGTTTTTGATTCACTAACTTCTAACCCTGTATACTCTGCCGCTTTTATGAGGATTTCCGCATTTCTTGCTACCGTTTCCCTACAATCCTCCAGTATATCCAAGTCATCTGCGTAGCCTAGTATCTGCGTTGTTCCATTAAGCGTTGCGCCCAGCTGGCTAACCTGCATTTGTCTAACCACATACTCTAACATTAAGTTGAACAGCACCGTAGAGAGCCCATCCCCTTGTTTAAACCATCGCGTATCGTAAAGGGTTCTGATATATTACCGCCTACTCGGACCTTTCCCGTGCTTCCGTTCAGACATATTTAAATCAATCTCACGAGATTTTTCGGTACACCGAGAATTTGATACATTTTGCTTCGCTTAATAGAGTCGTACGCTTTTTTAAAATCTATAAATAGTTGGTGTATGGTTTCGCAAAATTCCCACTTTTTCTCTAACAACTGTCTTATGGTAAACATTTGATCGCTCGTCGATCTGTTGCGCCGAAATCCGCACTGATAATCTCCTACTATATCTTCCGCTAATGGAGTGAGTCTAGCTTGTATTACGTTTGACAAAACTTTGTAGCACGTTGCTAAAAGTGAGATACCCCTATAGTTATTGAAGTCTGTGTTATCCCCCTTTTTAAAAATCGATATAATGATAGATTCCTTCCAATTTTCGGGTATTGTTTCATTTTTCCAGATGGCACATACTAGTTTATAGATTTCAACTGAAATCTGATACTTTTATTATTTCTGTAAACTGACTACTCCTGCTGTACATAATTGATCGTACAACACATTGTACGTAAAATAAAACCAATTAATCTAATCTAATCTAATCTCTCTCTCTCTCTCTCTCTCTCTCTCTCTCTCTCTCTCTCTCTCTCGTTCGGGCATTCGCACTAGCAGCTGTACGCAGTTCAACGGCCGGCGCTCGCTCACGGCAGCCGGCGCAAGCTCTCTCGCTCGTTGCGTCGTTCGTTGCTCGGCTCGCTGTCCGGACGAGGCGGACATTTTCGCTGTCGTGCGTCGTTACGCCGCGGGGGCCGCACCACACAGCGAATTTCTTCGCGCATTGGCGTCTCGACGGCCATATTGATTAGTGTCCATGTGTATGCGGACTTTCGGCGGCACTTAAGCATTGTTTTTATTTTTCTGATTCGCTCTCTACTTGTAGTTCGATGGCTGCTAGAATTTCTGCATCAAGTTTTTATTTACTTGTATTACTCGTATTTGATCGAGTTGGCACTCTGCAACAATGGCTGATACGGCTGCAGAATTAGTTAAGCAGAAGCGCATAAGCGGGTTCTTGCTGAATTTCAAACGTAATACGGCAAGATTAGCGGCATCTGCTCGCACATGCGCACGCGATTGAGTTTGTTAGAGACGTATTGGTCCGAGTACACTCAAAGAGATCTGGTCTAGCAAGCGAGTAGGGCGGCTTTCAAGGGCGAGGCGTATTTCGAGAACGACGAGTATCTCGAGGTTGAGTCAAGTTACGTGGAGAGTAAAGCGGATGTGCTTCAGTCAATTGAAGATTTACAAATCGCCGCGAGGCCACCGGTAATCGCTGCAGGCGTGCAAAATAGTCAGGTCCTGCCCGCACCATCTGTTCCGGATTCGTCGGAGTTCGCAAACATGCCGAAATGTCATATCCCGAAATTTTCCGGAAAAGCCGAGGAATGGGAGACCTTCAAGGAGCAATTTTCTTCGATGGTGAAAAACAAGACCAACTTACCGGATGCCATCAAGATGCAATATTTAATAGACTCGGTTGAAGGGCCTGCAGCGCTCAGAGTAAAGGGTCTTCCGTTGACGGGGGCTAGTTTTGACTTGGCTTGGCAAAAGTTGATGCGGAGATATGATAACCCTACGAGACGCATGCATACGTATATGTTAATTGCTAATCGATATGAAACCGGTTAAGCGGAAATCATCGGGAGAGCTGATCGAGTTACTGGATAAGGCGGAAGCCGCGCTTAAAACATACAAGGATGTAGGTTGCCCGTGCGAACACTGGGACAGTTGGCTTATCCATATGGTCGAGCGTATTTCGCAAGAGTCGGTGGTAGGTTTTTCGACATTTTCAGCTCTCACAAATTTTCTCGAAACTCGTCCTCGTCCTCGTTTCGCGTCCTCGCTTGATCAGGATGCGGATGGTGGTGCGGAGTCGCCTACCAAACAATCTAGTCAGAAGGGAAATGGTTCGAATCGTTTGTCTCGGCGTGAGTCAGTCTCAGCCAACGCAACTAGCACGTCGTCTGGTAAAGGCAATCGATATGCCTCTGTAAAATGTAGCTTATGTAAGGGTCATCATCGGCTTCAAGCCTGTCCAAGGTTCAATGCTATGTCGGCTTCCGCTTGTTTTGAACATTGTAAAAAGGAGAGATTGTGTCTCAATTGTTTCAGATCTGGACATTTTTTGGCTGATTGGATCTCTTAGAATCGTTGCGCCATTTGTAAGGGCAGACACCACACGAAGATTCACTCGAATCGACGACAAGGAGGAGAGGCTGCGGATTCTTCAAATTCGACAGATCGGAAGGGTTCTTCTAGCGCGCCTGGCAAGTCAAGTATGCTGGAGGTATCAGCAAGTACAACAGTGGTGGGTAGGACTCGGTTGATGGCCACAGCCAAAGTCATACTTCAATCCGTAGATGGTAATTCGATGTACGCTAGATACTTGAGATTCTAAGGGCAGATTTGTCGTTCGCTTACCATTCTCTGAAAGGTTGTCAGAGGTTTCATTTGCACACCAAGGCAGATTGCTGTGGCATGTTTGCTCCGCTCAGAGAAGCATCGGATTCGACAGTAGATGGCGCCTATAGGAAGTTCATGGAGGAGTATCTAATTTTAGGTCATATGGAGCTTGTAGATAGTTCGCATCGAAGGGATAACACGTTCTATTTTATGCATCACCCAGTGTACTCGGCTGAGGTGGTGCCGGAAGGCAAATTTCGTGTGGTTTTTAATGGTTCCTTTGGAAAAATATCGCTGAACGACGTTCTCTTAACTGGTCGCAAATTGCAGTCGGATGTCTCGATTATTATTTCGATGTGGAGATTCTCGGAGGTTGTGTTCACGGCTGATATCGTCAAGGAGTTTAGGCAAATTCTCATTCACCCGGATGATGTTGACTGGCAAAGAATAGTGTGGCGTTCTGACGTTTCGAAGCCTATCGAAGATTATATGTTGTTGATGGTTACGTATGGTACACGCTCCGCTCCATACCTCTCAATTCGAACTCTTCTTCAGCTGGCGAGTGAGGGAAGTGTAGAGTTTCCCTTAGCTGCGCAGGTGCTCAGACACAGTATGTAGATGATGCGTTTGTAGGCGCTGATAATGAGTCTGAGGTCATTGAGATTCGAAATCAGCTGATCAAGCTGCTGTCATCAGCAGGTATGGAGTTGGGTAAATGGGCGTCAAACAGTTCGGCTATCGTGGAGGATATCCAGGCGGAAAAGCAGAAAGAGTTCGCTGTCGAATGGGATGAGGCAGTTTCTGCATTGGGATTCCAGTTTCTCCAAATGTTGTGTCTAAGAGAGCGATTCTGTCGGAGATTTCGAGGTTGTTTGATCCACTTGGTTGGCTGTCACCTGTATTAGTCAGGGCCAAGTTCATGCTCCAGGATTTGTGGATTAATGGTGTCGACTGGCACTCGCCTCTCACAGGAGAACTTCTAGAGCAATGGCAGACGTTGAGGTCTGATCTTCCTGAACTGGCTCAGTTGCGCATTCCTCGTTGGTTTGGCTCTTCATCGCAAACATCGTGGGAGTTGCATGGGTTTTCTGACTCGTCGATGCAGCGTATATGGTAATACCAGGGCAGAGATCGGCGTTAATTATGTCCAAGACGAAAGTAGCTCCTATTAAGACGGAGAGTTTGCCTCGATTGGAGTTGTGTGGCTCGGTGCTGTTGGTTAGATTGTTGAAGCGCCTATTAGATGGAATTTTATTGAAGCCTGTTTCAGTGCATTGCTGAACAGATTCCAAGGTAGTGTTAGATTGGTTGAAGGGCCACCCATCGAGATGGCAGACATTCGTGGCAAACAGAGTCAGTGAGGTGATCACTACTCTGCCTGGGGTGCAGTGGCGTCATGTTAAGTCGGAATACAATCCAGCCGATTGCGCGACTCGAGGATTTTCGTTGGGGCAGCTTCAGCAGTCTTCCTTGTGGTGGAAAGGACCTGAATGGATCAGGAATGATTGGAGGAAGGTAACTGATAGATGGCAGGTAGATGTTTCGTTAGATGTAGTGAGTGCACAGGTTGCTGTTGAGAAGAAGTTTCGTGAAAATCGGGAATTGCAGGCGCTGGCTTACTTGGAGAAGTTTTCGAGTTCCCCGAAGATGTTGCGAATTTTGGCTTGTGTTTACAGATGGCGTTCGAATGCAGGCAAACCCAGAGGACATCGCTGCACTGGACATTTTACTGCCGAGGAGATGGAGGCTGCTCGAGTCGGTCTGATTCGTTATGTGCAAAGTCAGCACTACGAGGAGGAATTGCGGTGTCTCAGAAGTAAACAACGATTGTCATCTCGCAGTCACTTGCTGCGACTGGCACCGTTTATTTGTCCACAGGGTTTGCTCCGAGTTGGAGGCCGATTGCAGCATTCGTTCTTGCAGTACGATGAGAAGCACTCGATTGTACTGCCAGCATCCAGTATTATAGTCAAGAGGTTGATTGATGAAGTACATAGTCGGACTCTTCATGGAGGTATCCAGCTGATTCTCAGTTCCCTCAACAGGACGTATTGGATTTCACGGGGGTTAAGAGTTGTACAAGGAGTTTATTAGCGCTGCCATAGATGTATTCGCTACGCTGCTCAGAGTGTATGCAAATGGCACCGCTTCCATCATATCGAGTTACTCCTCAGCGAGTTTTCGCATACACCGGTCTGGACTATGCGGGACCGTTTCCAATATTGTTCTCCAAGGGCAGAGGTGCCAAGTCTACAAAGGGATATATAGCGATCTTTGTGTGTATGGTTGTTCGGGCCATTCACATTGAAGTGGTGTCTGATTTGTCAACAGCTGCGTTTCTAGCAGCGTTTCGCAGATTTGCCGCACGGTGTGGACTTTGTAGGATGGTATTCAGCGACAACGGCACCAACTTCAAGGGCGCAGCCACAGAAATTGATAAGTTATTCCAACGGGCTTCATCAATCTCGCAGGAGGTGGCAGCTGCATTGGCGAAGGACGGTATAGTATGGTCTTTTATACCTCCTAGAGCCCCTCATTTCGGAGGATTATGGGAGTCAGCAGTGAGAAATTTTAAGCATCACTTCAAACGTGTCATTGGAGACACGTCATTAACGTTCGAGGAAATGTCGACAGTTGCTGCTCAAATCGAGGCATGCTTAAATTCTCGGCCGCTCTGCCCACTGATCTCTAAGTCCATTGATTCGGTGGCACTTACGCCGGGTTACTTTCTTGTGAACGCTTCTCTCAATGTATTGCCCGAGCCCTTTGACGATGTGAACCTAAAAACCTCGCACTTGCAGGTGGAAGCTGCTCTCGGTTATGCTTGATTTACAGCAGAGAAACAAGTGGCTGACTCCTGATCGCCAGTTGGTTGTGGGCGACTTGGTGATTCTGAAGGACGAACTCTGCCCTCCATCCAGGTGGCCACTGGGTCGAATTACAGCGGTACATCCAGGGAAAGATGGTCTTGTTCAAGTTGTTACCATCCGTACTGCCAATTCCGAGTTCCAGCGAACGGTTGTGAAGGTCATCTTTCTGCCCTCAGACGAGAGTGCGCAGAGGGCAGTCTCCAGCCTTCAACCAGAGTCCAGACAAGACTGAAGAGTTTCCCAGTTGTCATCAATCGAAGAGATTTTACACACAACACCAACACTGTAAACTCATTTAGCTCGTGAATAGATAGCATCCTAGTCGACTGTCATAAATGCAGATTCATTAGAGTCAAGTTATTATTTTGTTCTTTAGTATTAGCTTTGCTAGAAATTTTGCATTAGATTATTCAAGTATATAGGCAAATTTAACATTGTATCAAATTTATTGTAAAGTTGTTAAACTTAAATTGTTGTAAACTAGTTTGTTGATCGAATGGTCGATATAAGGATTGATTCCAAAGAAATTTTAGTGAGAACATTCGATCGGTAGAGTCATGATAGGGACTAGCTTCTGTCGAAGTAGACTTTCCTATCTTTAAATAATGTTAGTTGTTGATTGCCGGTCTCTTTGTTGCTGCGAGGCAGCAAGAGGGGCGGTATGTTCGAAAATTAGACGGTTACGCAGAGAGAAAGAGAGCGAGAAGGTTCGAGAGGCGAGTTGTTGTCACTCGAATTGCCATGGCAACGCGCGCTCGCTCGCTCCTACTCTCTCTCTCTCTCTCTCTCTCTCTCTCTCCGCCTGTTGCGCGACCGGCCTTCTGCCGCTCTCGCTGATTGTATAGTCAGTACGTATTGTCGAATCGCTGTGAGCGCACGTACTCGCCTCACAGTGTCGTCCGTAACAATATCGTTATTCACGCGTCGGTACTTTAATTTAATATTAATACAGTAGATTTAATTTTAATTTTAATATTAATACAGTAGATTTAATTTCTTTTCCTAAGATTTAACACTTGTAAATACACTCTATTTTCAATAAAGGTCAAAGCATTTTCATACGGTTACCAGTTCAAATTAACTGTCGAGAGTGTTATTTATTGCCAACTAGTCCACCGAGATCCACAAGTCTCTAACATTCGAGAGACTATAAATACCAATTGAGGAAAAATTATTGGAAATGCAAGCATCCCCCATCGAGGGGGTGAAATTAGGGGGTTGGAGGGTGAAAACATGGAAAATCGTCGAAAAAATGCTTCAAGGGTTTTCGTGGATGCTGAAGACGATTATGGCATTGATTTTATTAACAGCCCTCACTTTGACAATCCCATCCCTCACTCTAGGGGTGAGTTTGGGAAGTTGGAGGGTGAAAACATTGAGAATCGCCGAAAAAATGCTTCAGGGTTTTCGTGGATGCTGAAAACGATTATGGCAATGACTTTATGAACAGCCCCAACTTTGTTTATGGTTTTCCGTTGCCATCTCTTACTATAAGTGTGAGAGTGAGGATCAAGAGGGTGAAAATATGAAAAATGGATTATATATTTTTTGATCATGTACTGTTATATATATTATATATTATATTATATACATTATACACAATTATTTACAGAAAAATATATATGTACATATTTACACCGAAATTAAAATAGTTTTATTCAGTGTCTGAATAGTCTGTGTTGTCATCATCTGCTGACTCTGTATAATCTAATAACAGATTTTTCATCTCCTGAGTCATTGAGCTTTTGTTTTCTTCGATGTCTAATAGCGAAAGATAAGGATCGGAATTTACAAATAAGCGACAAAACATATCCGTGTTTGTTGCAACCCTGAAATAATAGTAATGGATATAAAATTATTTGATTTGAACAAATTTGCACAATTTTTTTTTATTTGAAATCTTTAGAAAGGTTATTTAATAAAATAAGCTCTTTTTTACATAAAAATTATCTTAAAAAATTCTTTTTTTTCGAGCAATAAAACTAATATATTACATAAGTTGCACAAACAAGTTATCGGAAATATATCAAAAAAATTAATCTCTTAACGCACCGAGAAACTTTTCTTGAGAATCTATCTCTGAATCTTTTAATCATTTTATGATTACTTTCTTGGGCTTCTTCACTAAGCATCCCAATAGGTAAAATTAATTCTTTCATAATGACGTGGCCATGTATTAAAATGACATGCATTGATGTAGGCATTTTATACCAGTTGTAGAGCTCTACGTATTTGAATATCGTCTCTCTGCAATAAGTACCAAATGCTGCATTATTTACTAAGCAATTTGATGAAATAACTGCCAAAATAACTTTAAATCTGTATAACAAGTGTTCATTGACTCCTACAAATCATTATTTATTTTATTATAATTAATCAGTGATTATAATTAATTTTTGGTAGAAATAAAATTATAAAAATTTTACCAGTTATTCGAGACACAACGTCAATATTATTAAAAAATTTTCTAGCAGTATTACCATTATTGGTATTACCAGATCCCTGCGTTGGCGCATCTACCAATATACTTAATTCACTTTTAAGTTGATCTTGAATCTCTTTTTTCTTTTGATTTGTTACTGCTTCAAAAACTTTTGGAACCTTATGGAAATATAATAAAGAAGAACAAAGAGAAAAAAAAATGAAATACTACATTTAACGATTGATGTATCTATCTATCTAACTATCTATCTTTATTACTTACTCTCCATACTGGATCTTCCAATGCCAGACGATAAGAAATATGAAGGACTAGTTCCATGAACCGAATGTTTGCATGTAAGATTGAAAATCCATATTTAAGAGAGTCTGATTTTATATATCTTTCAATCATATTATCAATATCGTTGAATTTTCCTATAGTGGCATCGCATACAAAACATCTTTGACTCGATAAATCGTTAAGAGCATTGCAAACCTAAAAGTTAAATAATTTTATTAAGGAACAACAAAATGAATTGTCTATAAAGAGGTCTTTGATTTTTCCTTTATAAAAAAGCCTGCAGAAAATCGTAGACAATCTTTACAGGAATAACTGCGATACCCCGCACACGATCCGCGGCCTAAATTAAAATCAAATCAATATAATATAATTCATAAATTCTAAAGTTACTCGACTATTTTTCAGAAACACAAGAATGCTTCGCTGCCCCGCTCTTGCAGGGGAGCCGTACTAGAAGAGCCGTGACCGTTACATAACTGCAAACATTTTAGCGGGCATCATACAACAATTTTTACAAGAATTACCTACCATAAATTGTTCTTTTTAAGGTGCCTATGAAATATGGCGGATTATACGTATGTATTTCATATTGCATTATTGATGAACAGGTTTTTTTTTAATTATACAGATAAAAACATACATAATCTCCATTTTTTCTTAATAATACATGTATTGTAAACTAATTTAGACAACTATTTATTCTCTTTAATAGTCTGAAGTATTTTTATATTGTAAAAATAAAACAAATCATTATGGTCGCAATTCTTCCCAAAATTTCTGCAGTAAAATTGTATGCCAGTTGATTACATATACTCAGGTTACCATTTACAATTAATTTCACAGCATCTTGAAGAGACATGCGTGAACGCTCAGCAGGCTTCTTCATTAGTTCTAAAATTTCAGATGCAGTATCCGGATCAACAATTTTGTCCATCAACTTTACCCCACTGTGATTTCCATTAGCTCTTAATTTTTTTTTTTGATGTCTCGTAACATTGAGTATCGGTTATAGCTGAACTCAAAGAATATTGTCGTCTTCTCTGAGTAACTGTAGAAGCATCGTCGTATGCAACTGTAGGTCGATCGTAAGGTTTATTTTCTTAAAAAATAGTTATTATAAGCATCTTATTAACATGTTATTGACATAATAACAATGTTTTATTTATTAAAATACGTAAATCAATTTTGTATGAGTAAAAACTGAGACATTTACTTATACTGTCAGTTTTTAAATGGCTCACAAAATAGCTCACAAAAATTATTTTAGGGAGATTTTAAACTAAATTGTAAGCTATAATTTCATGACATGATGTAGCAGACGAAAAGACAAATATATTTATATCTAGGAATAAAAACTAAATTACGATGAAGTATATTTGCCTTGATTCATATAATTATCAATCTCTATTACAAAGTTTAAAATGTGCAACATTCATCGATATAATAAAATAAAAATTTGAAATCGTAAAATGCTACATAATTGTAAATCGAATGGCAACTATATTCTAGTTTAGTGAAATTCTAAAACACGTTTCTATTTTATAGATTTCTCGAAATTATACATTTTGTTTTCTACACATTGATAAGAACAACTTGATTTTAAATTATAATTACGAAGTTACATCAGAAATTATTCTAGAAAGTATATTGAATATTATAGATGTAATTTATCTGAATAAAATACGTACGCACAAACACAAACACACACAGTGCCGTATACATATATGTTACTTGAAGAGAAATTTTGAAACAAAACTTACCCAATAATTTATAAAGATCTGTGTGAGTGTGAGTATGTTTGTATATGTATGCGTATGTTACTTAGACTCACTGATGCTGGCAATAACAATGTTATGTATAATGGTGCACATATATATATATATATATATATATATATATATATATATTTATATACATACAGAAATTGGAATTTTATGACTATAACAATGTTTATACCGATATATTTTTGAATTATCTTAACTGCAGGTTCAGGATTATTGTTTAATAAGTCAAAAGTTAATCTCAATTTTCCTTGCAGCCATTTTTCATCGTTTGTTTCGAAGAATGCAAAATTACGATTGCATCTCGAATATTTATAGAATTTTCTGTTGTAGTTATTATAAAAGCTTATTCGAAGTCTCTGTTTTATTATATTAATCACATTTTCATTATATTCTACATCAACAGATCGTATAATAAAGTTGATAGCAGCTTTTTTCCGTTCTTCTACACTCAAATGTTTATTATTTTTCATTGTAAGAAATATATCACTGTAGTTAACATAATAATCACACATAATGGACAATAAAAAATCTAACACCTCTTTCAGTTGTCTCGTCAAAAAAAGCTAATATACGACTGCTAACACACTAATGATCTCCACGCTTTCGATCTACCTTTATACTCATGGTGTTGTCTGTTTACGTTTCGCGCGACATATAATATATACACACACGTGTTGCTTGTTTATGTTTTGCGCGACAGGTTTATATATATCAGTTATATATTAGTTATAAATAAGTTTTTTCTTTATTTATATTTTATACACACTCTTGTATGTAATCATTTGTATTATTATGATTATAATCAACATTTTATCAAAACATGTCAAACTTAAATATAACGAAGGGAATACAAATTTTCCAAAATTAGTATTGATTCTAGTATTAAAAGTATATACGAATGTAACTATGCATCTAACTAAACATTTACCACACACACACACACACACACACACATACATACGGGTGGTTCTCTGTCAAATCGAAGATCAACAATTTTTTTTTATTCAACCTACGGTAAATATGTTCCAGAAACAGTTTTGAATGCACCTGAATTTTTTCAGATTTTTAAATTACTTTTTACCAAAATGGTATAGAGCCAAAGATGTCAATTTTGCCAATTTTTGGGTTTTTAGCACAAATTAATTAATTCATAGCTCCTCAGGGAAGCATTTTTTATTATAGACATGTATATCTTTTTAATTAAAATACCCTTAAAGTCATATATATATATATATATATATCTACATATGTAGTCCGGATCGAAATCTTACTTTCAACAATATTGAGATTTAAATGGCTTATAAGATAGGTATAATATATATATATACATATTGTTGAAAGTAAGATTTCGATCCGGACTACAAGCACCCAAAAATCCATGGAGATAGTGCAAAAGTTCCTGTATAGGTCCTAGAATGGCAGAGACCCTGTATCATTGGCTAAAAATAAAGATATCCATAAATTTGTGATAAAATTATTAAAATTCATATTTAAAGCCTGTAGCAAAGCTTATGAATTGCTTGGAGCATTCCTAAAAAAATCACAGATGTAGAAAACATCAAAATAAAGAAAGTCATCGTAGGAAAAAACTGTTTCTTAATGTCCATCATTTACTAAAAATTCAAAGCTTAGTGATAGATTATTTAAATACATGTTTGCTTATAGAATTATATGGCCACTTAGATCGTCGCCAAAAAATCATAGAACTTGCATAAGAGATTACGTAATATCTTCCCCAAGTCCTTACATAAGATCTTATGCAAGATTTTACCACCATGATCAATACAAATTTTTTAATTTATAATTTATTCAAGATTTTATGTAAGTTCTTATAAAAGACCTTATGTCACACTAAAAAGATATATTTTTATTCATCATTTACTCAAGATCGTATGCAATTGTTACAATTGTTATTGTGATTTTATTGTTACAAATATTCTTACCAAAGTCTTTCAGTTTATAAAATTTGTTATTTTTTTTTAAATTTTTCTTAAAATTTCAAAATTTCAAAAATTATCAAGAATTCTGATTCGCCAAAATAGAGTTACTTTATTCCCGTAAATGCAGAAAAAAAAATACGAGGGAATAAAAAACTACTTTACTCCCGCTTTTCAAATAATAAATTGGCTATTATAGTTAAGCCGTAAATAAAACTATTTCAACCCTTCTGCCTCTCACTCTCACACTTGAAGTAAGGGATGGTAACGGAAAACCAATAACAAAGTTGGGGCTGTTCATAAAGTCATTGCCATAATCGTCTTCAGCATCCACGAAAACCCTTGAAGCATTTTTTCGGCGATTTTCCATGTTTTCACCCTCCAACCCCCCCAAAAACCCCTAGAGTCAGGGATGGGATGGTCAAAGTGAGGGCTGTTAATAAAATCATTGCCATAATCGTCTTCAGCATCCACGAAAACCCTTGAAGCATTTTTTCGGCGATTTTCCATGTTTTCACCCTCCAACCCCCTAATTTCACCCCCTCACTGGGGGATGCTTGCATTTCCAATAATTTTTCCTCAATTGGTATGACCTACGGTTGAATTAAGAAAAAAAATCAGATCGATCTCTCCATTTTTTGTGTAGATATTAGTGTCAGATATTTCGGCAATACACTTTTTTTGGTTCCCTATTACACAACGAACAAAATGAGCCCTTATAGAGTCATTTTGACCGTAATTTCGAGTGAATCAAGACTTTTGATCACTTTTTCGGCGTTTGGGAACACTGTGCTACGGCTTCATATGATCCGTTCTTCTATATGAGTCTATTGTGACGTCGCGCAAAATCCTAGGCGATGTCTTTGGGAGCACAAAATATATTAATCGCGGGTTATTCGAACGAGTATTGAAATACTCTCTACAATCGCGAAATGGTTTCAAGGTCGTGAATAGAATAGAACAGTGTTTGTAGTTAAACCAGTTACAAGGATGTATATCGTCTCAAAGAACCTAAATACAAGAATGTACTAATTATCTGACTTTAAAGCTAAGCTGATGATTCTACGGACTCGCGACTCTGATATCCTCCGGAGCGGCGGTGATGCTGCAAGACCTCTGCTGCTGGCGTTAAGTGCGTGACCTCGAATGGAGGGATGTAGTTTTGACAAATCAGAGCGACTCCGCGCGGCCTACGTGGTGGTGGAAAATTCGGAAAGCGGGCGAGCACATGATGACGCACTTCGCGCACACGTGTTGACCACCCTAACTCTCAGTCCTCAGTGTTACGTCCGGGCGGCTGCACAGAGCGAATACTCGCACGTTAGAAATAATTACAAATTCCGAGTCGACGAGACCTTTTATTTAGCACAGTCTGCTCACGCGATACCGCCTAGGGAAAAGGTAAAGAAGCATGCGGTTTCACCGATAGCTCGACTGACGGTGCGATAGTGATAGCTCACGGAGTAACGAGACTCAGAGTGGCTTCCAAATATATTGAAGAGGTTAAGATACGACACTGTGAACTGACACAATAACGTTGCATGCGACACTGACGATAACGTATGAATAAGGATAAGGACAAACGACTTACTTTGAAGGTGCTGGGTCGTAGTTACCGACTGGCTGGCTCGCTCTCGTTCTGGCGCTGTAGCTCGTCTCGAGGGCGCGGAGTTTTAAATGTAATAAGTCAGAAAAGAGTAAGATTAGGGATTTTATTTTGCGAGGAGGTTTGCTATATAAGAAAGTAGTTCGAAATGGTAAGGAAATTGAATTATTTGTTGTACCTAATGCAATGCGAAAGTCATTAGTTATACGGTATCATGATCTTAGTAATCATTTTGGAGTCGATAAGACTGTTAAGCGTATCGAAGAGTATTATTATTTTCCTCGATTGAGACGATATATAAAGGTACACATTAAAAATTGTTTAGAATGTATTGTGTCAAAGCGAAAGGCAGGTCCAGGTGAAGGTGAATTACATCCGATTCCACCAGGTAAACGACCATTTGAACTTATTCATATTGATCATGTAGGCCCATTTCCAACTACTTCTCGAGGAAATATGTATATACTTGGTATTATTGACAATTTAACTAAATGCGTTAAGTTTGAACCTGTAAAAAATGTAACTGCACAAATTACTGTTAAAAAGATGGAAGAATTTGTAAACAGATTTGGAGCACCAAATAGAATCATATCTGATCGTGGTACTTATTTTACATCACATTTATTTCAGGGGTTTCGTCTAAGGCATGGGATAAAACATAGTCTTAATTCTAGTAGACACCCACAAGCAAACGGTCTAATTGAAAGGATGAATCAAACATTAATATCAGCTTTAAGAATTAGTGAACATAATAATCTGAATTATAATTGGGATCGTGATGTAGAAATAGTTGAACGAAATATTAATTCTACAGTTAGTACTGCAACTGGTATAGAGCCATTTAGAGCGTTATTATGATATTTACCTAGATTTAATGATGGTAATCTTAGAGAGTTAACAAAAAATTGTGAGACTTACACTCTACCTAACGAAATTCAATGTAAACTACGTGATAGAATCATAGCTGAACAAGCTAAATATAAAAATTATTATGATAAAAATAGGTATAAGAATGTTAAATATATAATGTTGGCGATATAGTATTCATGAAAAGAAATGCGATTGCTACGGGAGAGTCGACTAAACTTCAAAACCCTTATGGAGAACCTTTAGTTATTGTAGAAGTTTATCCTAATGATACATATAGAGTTAAGAAATTAAACGAATATGGGGATCGCGACTACGAAACTACTGCAAATGTATCTCAATTAAAAATTTGGAAAAATTCTGAAGGTATTCATTCTGATGATTTATGCGATGAAGGAGAAAATAGTGATAATGAGGTTGAAAATAATAATAACAATTGTAATGATAATAATCTAGATTTAGAAAATAATATTATAGATACCCCTGATAATGTAATTAGTCAAACAGAAAATGTAAACGAAAACACTTGTGAAAATAATATTGTTAGTAACGATTTTGAACAGATTGAAAGACCAAAACGTGTGCGGAAAACGCCGACTTATTTAAAGGATTATATTGTTTAGTTATTGTATCTTATTATGATTATTGATAATGTAAATGTTTGGGGACCAAACATATATTTCGGATGGCCGATTGTTATAAATCAGAAAAATAGAACACATTTATATATTTAGTTTCATTTAAATCTAAGAGATGGCGCTATAAGAATAGTAGGTGTGGGAATGTTAATCCTGAAGGTAGTCAGGATGGAGTCCCAGACTGTAGGGTTGACGTGAAGGAAGAAGACTTATTCTTGTCGGTGGAAACTTTATTGTCCTCTATGCTTACAGCTCGAAAGTCTAAAACGTTCTGCCGCGCGCAGGCGGCTCATCGCGCTCGCTCGCTCCACGCCAAGATTGCGGCTACCCCCACCATCAAGCTGGCGATGGACTCTCCTACATAGGACTGTTCGCTGCCTTCAGACTCAATGTAACTCTGAAGGGTATAGAATACGTTTGCCGAACAGTGTGGACGCATGGCGTCGTTACTCCTAATCGCAATAAAAAGTAAAATTATTATTTTAGGCAGCTTGCTGCGAGATTATTAATTATATTACTAGCTTTGGGTTACTTAAATAAATTGTTTATTTTCTTCTACTCAAGATGTGATTATGATTGTGTATTTATTTATCTTACCAATTCGGTGTTTTGAAAATTATAAAATTACATATAATAATTACATATAATAATTCAATCACGGCAGCTAACAGGTTGTGTTGGCGTCTCCTGTATAGGGGCTGGTTGGTTCGTGTTCCCGGAGATTATTAGTTAAAAGGGCAGTAAAAAAAAACTCCTACTTAACAAAACTGGTGGAGGAGCTGGGATATGACGGCTTTGCCAGTTGCGAGACTGTTTGTTTGCTTCCTTACATATTAAATTTTGTATGATTGGGCAAAAGTATTATAAAAACAAATCCACGTAAGTGCGCGTATATAATTAAAATAAAAATTACAAATCGTTAGTGCATAGACAAAAAAAAAA
>JAZHPH010000094.1:0-89660 GCA_037356405.1 Nasonia oneida
CCTTGCAGGGGGGCGTTAGGATACGAGAATGATTCCGTAGTGTGTCCAACGATGAGTTGGCTCCGTCCTCATCAAGGTTGGAAAGCTCTCATATTTAGTTCTAGAGAGGTATGGGGGTTATCACCTCTAGAACGGTTGACTCGCCTGCGATCGGAACAGGATCCAAAACGCGCGGGTTTAACTTACTATCATGGCTCAAAAAAACAAAACCAAACCAAAACCAATAGGGACTTAAAGGTGGGAACGTGGAAAGTGCGCAGTTTATACAGAGCAGGCGAGTACCAGGAAATCTTAAAAGAAGCTGGCGAGCGCGAATTAGATTTAGTAGCAATACAAGAAACTCGGTGGCAAGATAGCGGGATTTTAGCAAAAGATAACTTCACCTTTATATTCGGGGGCGCGAGCAGACACTCCTTAGGTACCGGATTTCTGGTTAGCAAAAGAATTATACACGCTGTTAAAAGTTTCAAATTCGTGAACGACAGACTCTCGTATATCATCATCGAAAGAGCGTGGTACAATTACGTGGTTATTAACATACATTGTCCTACGGAGGACAAAGAGGAAGAGGTAAAGGATCTTTGTTACGAAACTTTAGAACAATTAATCGACCAATTCGCGTCTTACGACACCAAAATAGTAGTGGGGGATTTCAACGCTAAAATAGAGAAAGAGGAAATGTTTAGGCCCCCTATAGGCAAGGAAAGTCTGCACGAAACCAGCAACGATAACGGTATTAGAGTTATAAATTTCGCGGCGGCAAAAGATCTTATAGTAAAAACTACGTGCTTTAAGCACAAGGATATACACAAAGCAACGTGGACATCGCCGGACGGAGCCACGCAAAATCAAATCGATCACTTCCTTATCGATAAGAGGCGCCACACAAATGTACTTGACGTAAGAACCTATAGGGGGGGGCGGATTGCGACTCGGATCATTTTCTAGTAGTGGCCAAATTAAGAGCCAAATTAGTAGCCGGGCAAAATAGTAAACGGGCGAACAAAGTAGAAAACTTCGACATTGAAAAGCTACGAAACGGGGTAGAGCAAATTCAGTATCAAGTAGAAATAAGTAACCGGTTTCAGGTTCTCGAGGACACAGATGCACCGACGGAGGTAGATGACGACCCAAACAGTCTATGGGGGGCTATCGAAAGAACGGTAAAAGAGGCCGCGAACAAAGTGCTAGGTGAAAAGAGAAAGCCAAAGAGCAAACCATGGTTTGACGAAGAGTGCGAACTCTGGTTTGAAAGGCGCAAAAAGGCTAAAGTAGACAGCGTTCACAATGGAAACGATAGGACCGTAGAAGAGTACCACGAAATAAGAAAGCAAGTGGGTGTGATTTACAGAAACAAAAAGCGCGAGTACCAAAAGAGCGAGATTAGAAAAATAGAACCTAACAGTAAGGAAAATAACCCGCGCGAGATGTACAAAGGAATCAACGCTATTAGGAAGGGTTTCCAGATTAGATCGCAATTAATGAAAGATGAGGGCGGGAATCTCGTTACAAGGGAAAATGAACTGCTAAAGCTGTGGAAAGGATATTTTGATAAGTTACTAAACGTACATGAAAACTGCGAGGAAACGGGAGATAAAATCCACACTGCTGAACTCCATATGGAAGAACCTACCTACAAACAAGTAGAAGCCGCGATCAAAAAACTAAAAAACAATAAGGCCGCGGGAAACGATTCTATACCAGCTGAACTACTTAAATATGGGGGCACCGCGGTTACATTCAGAATTTTTGAACTAGTATGTGCTATTTGGAAAAATGAAACGATACCGGAAAACTGGAAAAAATCCATCATCATACCGATTTTCAAAAAGGGAGATAAGACAGATTGCAATAACTACCGGGGAATCTCACTTTTAGCTACCTGCTACAAAGTGTGGATTCCGGCGTAACAGGTCGACAAGCGATCAAATGTTTACTATAAGACAGTTGTTAGAGAAAAAATGGGAACATTGCGAAACAATACACCAACTATTTATAGACTTTAAAAAAGCGTACGACTCTATCAACCGAAGCAAAATGTATCAAATCCTTGTGCTCCTCGGAGTACCAAAAAAACTCGTGAAATTAATTCAAATATGTCTGAACGGACGCACGGGAAAGGTCCGAGTAGGCGGTAACGTATCCGAATCATTCATGATACGCGACGGTTTGAAACAAGGTAACGGTCTTTCTACGGTACTCTTTAACTTAACGCTAGAATATGTTGTTAGAAAAATGCAGACTAGCGGGCTAGGTGCAACCCTTAACGGAAAAACACAAATTCTGGGATATGCGGATGACTTGGACAAACTGGGGGATAACGGTGCAGCGGTAGCGAAAAGGTTAGCGAATTCAGATATTTAGGCACAACCATAAATGATCGAAACGAAATTAAAGCCGAGATTAACAAGAGACTTCATTCGGGTAATGCCTGCTTCTACACCGTGAATAGATTATTAAAATCAAAACTGCTGTCTAGAAATGTAAAAGTAAGGATATATAGGACTATAATAATGCCGGTAATTTTGTACGGGTGCGATACCTGGGCGCTAACTAAAGTGGAAGAAAACCGTTTTAGGGTGTTCGAAAATAAGGTTCTGCGGAAAATATACGGGCCAATGAAAGATGAAGAAACCGGGGAGTGGAGGAAACTGCACAATGACGAGCTACACAATTTATACTCGTCACCGAATATAAACAGAATAATTAAATCGCGTAGACTAAGATGGGCAGGGCACGTGGCAAGAATGGGAGACGATCGCACGGCAGCGCGTATAATGAAAGGAAAGCCAAGCACACCGCGACCTCTAGGTAGACCTAGGCGCAGGTGGGGGGACAACGTAAAAACGGACTTAACTGAAATCGGGAGGGAGGATGCGCAATGGATGGGGTTGGCACAAAATAGAGATACGTGGAAGGCTTGCGTAGATGAGGCGATGAACTTTCGAGTTCGAAATGCCACTTAAAAAAAAAAATGATGACTCAAAAGTTTTAATATCAATACTAGATTATTGCGTATCCATAATTTACTAATTGATATTCTTTTTTTTTACAACATACGTATGTCCCCTGCCATATTGAGAATCACGTAGATACTTTTCTAGTTCCAGCAGCCATATTTATGACTATTTTTATAGTAATTGGATAGAACAATCCAATTCATAGGCTTATGTATAAAAGTTGAATATTCATTTTCATCACTTTGTAATTAAAATTATATCATGATATGTTGCTACAAGCCAAGCCTAGCTTCAGTAGTGTCTAACTACTTGTTGTGTACTGCTTTTTTACTTGTAATTAAAGCTAGGTAGCTACGTAACTTTGTTGGTATCGATAGACATGAAATGTACTAGGTTATAAGTGTCAAATTTGCATATAAAACCACTTATTAGCCATTATATCAGTCTGAAATCTCACAGCTTCTTTTTGACTATAAAAATATATCTTTTTGCTGTATGGAGGTTCTCGGAGTCCGGATCGAACATTCAGATTTTCACATTTTAAGGTTTAAAATGTAAATAAGGTAGCCTTAACGTATATATAAGGCTTTAAAAGTATTTTTATTTAAAAATTCAAAAAAACTTTCAAAAAAAAACGTTTTTTTAAAAACTCAACTTTGACCAGCTAGAAGTCGAAGCCAAATGAAGGATTCGCGCTGAAATTTTTTTTGGGAGACAGGTACAACATATAGAACATATATATATATATATATATATATACAGTTTGGGCAAAAATTAAAATGTTCACCTTCGATTTCACAGAGAATCACCCATACGTATCTATTATCTTACGTATCTATTATCTTGTGAGTAAAATGGTAATCTTGTGTTCGGATGCCAGAGTACTTGCTCATTTTTATTTGATTGGCTTATGTTCGGTCATGAGAATAAAAACTTTAGTTGTTATAGAACGATTCCCATTTTTGATTTTAAATGCAATGTTTTGACTCATAAATATAGAGTCTGTTTATCTGCAATAATAAAACATGCATAAACTTACTTTCGTGCGGCCAATACTTTCTAAATATAAGCTTATAAAATTGTACAATAAATTGCAAATAAACCCGAGGCTGAAGAAAAGGAGTTGACACTGCTGGAAAGGGAATTGGCCGAAATTCATGCTGCGGGAGAAGAAATGTTTTTTCCGTACTACACTTCGGAAAAAGATCAGGAAGAAGAAAGGACGGAAATCACGAAAGTTGGAGATCCGACAAAAGAAAGATTCTTTGATTTCAAAAGTCCGAAAGTGAATCTATTCTTGAATGAAGTTAAAGACTCGAAAGAAATGAAAGATTTAATGAAAGGTACCCCAAAAATCACTAATATCACGACTATAAAACATCCGAAAATTATAATAAATAAAGACTTTATGAATGATTCTTGGAACGACAATGCGCCTAGTTGGATAAATCAAACTAATGATTTCTTAAATTCCACAGAAATTGAGGATAAAATGAAAGTTGTGACGGACAGTTTCGAAAGCAGATTGAAAGAAAGGCAAAGAAAAGCGGAAGCCGAAATGAAACGAAAGTTGGACGAGATGAATGATCTGCTTAAATGTTCTCGTGAAGAATTTGATCAAATGGTAGAATATGGAAACCAGACCAAAGGACTTATGTCCGAATATCTGATCAAAGCAACATCAACTGGTGGAGCAGGCTCAATGCCAGACATGTCCGGACGATACAAAGCTGTAAGTAATTCAAATGAAGTATCGAATTCAGAAAATAATTCCGACACTGTAAATGTAAATTCATTGATTGCAAAAGAAATGGATAAGCGCTTTAAAGAACGTGATAATGCTAAAACCTCGTTAGAATCTAGAAACATAAAGTTGCATAGAGATTACAAATTAAATACTCAAACTCGATTTGAATATTTTCTGGACTTCTTTAAATCTGAATTACGCTCTCTTAATTTGTTGCACGTTATAGACGAAAACACCAAAAATATGATGTTCGCGAAAGACTAATAGGACGATTAGAAATTAATTATTATTCGAAAGTTTGTGATATTCAGGAACCGAAAGAAATATTGGAAAAGCTTAAAACTTTAAAATTAAGCGAAGCCAATTTAACTACTATGAAATTACGAGAACAATTGTATAGCATTAAATATAATCCGAGTAAAGAAAGGGCCTCTGCCTTCTGGAATCGATTCGAAGACATAGTTAGAATGTATAATGGTTTGCCGGGCGTAAAATCCTTGATCGATGACGAAGTTAGAGATTCATTTTATAATGCTATTTCGAAAGCCTTACCGGATATTAAGAATCTGAATTTCTTAAATATGCACCAACAGAACAAACCTTTATCTTACGAAAGTCTTAAAAATTACATAATACAGAACGAAAGCGAGACTGGAACCACGCAAGCATCTGGATGTGCGATGACAGCAGCCACCAAATGCTTTAACTGTGACGAGTATGGACATTTGGGACACGATTGTCCAAGGCAGGGCACGAACCTTAAGATGTGCTACGAATACAGACAATTCGTGACGCATGGAGCTGCACAGTGTCCACTTCGGATGTCCAAGTCGAAAGAGAAAAGGTATGGAAATAAAAATTATAATAATCGAGGTAGTCGTGGTAATAGAAGGGGTAGAGGCGGTAATAATTATCGCGGTGGTACAAAACGTCCTAATGAAAGTCAGAACGATTCGAATGCTAAAAGAGGTCGATTCAACAATAAAAGAGGAAGGGGAAATCAAAATCGAAATTATCAGGGAGGACACCAACAGAACGACAATAATAAACAAGACAAAGATCAACAGCAAAACAAAGGTGTCTTTTAATGCGTGAATTTGTAAGGTGCTCAGTTGCACCGGAGTCAGCTAAAAATGTTGCTGATACTTTTCCTTTCTCGCATGTAACGTTCGTTCTTCCGATATTGCAAACTGACATGATTTCATTATCTGTATTTATGTCAAAGTACTCACCATTGATATTTTTTAGCTGACTCCGGTGCAACTGAGCACCTTACAAATTCACGCATTATTTTTAAAACATCTGACGAAAGAACGGACGAAATTAAATGCACGAATAATTCGAAAAAAGGGATGTTGAAAACGGAGGGAGTCGGCGATAATGTATGTAGAACGAACAAAAACAAACTGTTAAATTTAAATAATGTTATATGGGCCGAAAATGTATCCGAAAATCTGATTTCATTATGTCCGTCTTCTCATCCTAAAGGGTATAAATACATATCTGTATTTATTGATGATAGTTTGAGACTCGTCATGGCTTATGCCATGAAAACAAAAGACGAAACGGGTTATTGTTTCGAATCTTTTGTAAAGAGCGCTCGAAACCTCTTGGGAAGGGACGAAAAGGTGTGTTACCTGCGAACAGATCAAGGCACTGAGTATACCGGGGGTTATACGGTTGAAGTTTTGAAGAAACTAGGAGCCGAACATCAATTGGCTTGTCCGGATACTCTCCAACACAACGGTACGTCGGAAAGATTGAATCAAACGATACAACGCAAGATTCGAACGCTAATGTATGATTCGAAGCTACCTGAAAATATGTAGGATTTAGCTCTGAGTGCGGCAATCTATGCATAATCAGACACCGCATGCATCGAATGATATGATTTCTCCGTTGGAAAAATTCAATCCGCAAATCAAAGTTGACCTGACACAGATCAAACGATTTGGCTGTCTGGCATATATGAAAGTACAGCGAAAGGTAGGTCCGAAACTTCGATCGCTAGGTTTTAGAACGATTCTAGTTGGATACAAAGACACTGGTTATTTACTGCTGAAACCGGAAAATGGAAAGCTATACAAAAGTCGCGACGTTAGATTCAACGAAAGATTTGTTTTTGGAGACAAATACAAGAAAGATGAAATAAATAACTGGGCCAATATCAATGTAGAAATAAATGCAAGTAATTGATTCAATGAATTTGAGCTCGAAAGCCAATCGAATGAAGATAAGATGCACGAAACTTCGATTGAAGGAACGGAAGGAGTTGGAAAACGTAAAAGGGGACGACCGAAAAAGTTGATTGTTGAAAAGGAACAATCTTCAGCAGACGAACAAATTCAAGCTTTGATTGCAAACATTAATGGTGATCCTGCATCCTATGCTGAAGCCCTAGCTACGAAAGACAAAAACAAATGGGTAAAGGCAATCAACGAGGAATTGAATTCAATGTATAAAAACAATGTTTTGAGTCTGGTGGACAGACCAAAAGCGAAAGACAAAGAACGAAAGTCAAATATTATTGACTTACGTTGGGTATTGAAAAGAAAGATAGAAAGTAACAATCGTGAAAAGTTCAAGGCTCGGCTTGTGATTAGAGGATTTAAAGATAAGAATGTTTATGATTTGCAAGAAACCTATGGACCCGTTTCAAGAGATTACCTTTAATCCGAGCAGTGCGCGCAATCATAAATAAATATAGTCTATGTATGTCAAATGGACGTGAAAATTGCCTTTCTGAATGGCACACTAAATGAAGACATATATATGGAAATTCCGGAAGGAGTTCAATGTTCGAATGAAACAAGATTGAGTAAAGTCTGTAAGTTAGAAAGAGCGTTGTACGGTCTGAAAGTAAGTCCAAAGGGATGAAACGAAAGATTTATGGAAGCTGCTTTGAAAATTGGTCTACAATCCCACGAAAACGAACCATGCTATTTACATGGCGACAGGAAAATAAATTTTTGATGTTGATTCTATACGTGGATGACATATTGTTATCAAGTAATGACGTAGGAAAACTCAATGAGATCAAACGAAAGCTGATGAAAGAATTCGAGATGACTGACTAAGGAGAACCAAAAATCTTTCTAGGTCTGGAAATAACACGAAATCGAAAAACGAAAGAATTGAAACTAACTCAAACTGAATACATTGATAGCATAAAGTTTGGTTTTGATAAATTGCATCTAAAGCGAGTGCCAATGATTACAAATCAGGTAGCAAATCGTGAACGAAAGTATAGAGAAGAAAATGAACATTTGAACGAATTTATCCAAGGAAGTAAAATTGGAAATATTTCATATCGAGAAGCTGTAGGAACGTTGCTATATTTAGCAAATGCCAGTCGACCGGGTATTTGTTATACGTTAAATGTACTGAGCAGGCATCAAAACATTATAAATAAATCATCAAAAACAATACAAGATTTATATACCATCGTGATTAGCGTAAAAAACTGAGTCTAGGGGAATTATTCTGAAAAATTTTCTCCCACTTTTCACTTTCTCAGTCAGGAAAGAAAAATCCCCCCACCACAGCGCCTGGCGGAAAAGCGCGTGAGGGGAAGAGAGCGCGGCGGTCGCGGCGCTGTTGCTAAGGAGGTCGGCAGCGGCGAACGGAGTAACAGAGAGAGCCAAAGAGATCGGAAAGCGCAATTATTTCGCAAAGTCTGACGATCCGCATGTGCGAAGGATTTTTGTTCAACTGACAGACACTCAATTTCCAGGTTAAGTCAATGAGAGAACGGCGAAAGCCTTGATTTCGGAGCATCTTCTACAGTTTTATTTCGCTTATTTGTAGCAAAAATTAAAAAAACTCCGAGAGCTGTCTTTTTGGAGCAGCTGCGGCTGTTTTTCCACGCTTTTCCGGCCTTATCACACTGGCAAACGGCACGAGAAGCACGATCTGCGTCGAGATTCAAAAGATAAGGTTTTTTTCAGAGCGAAAATTCTGAAAACGGCGAGAGCTGCTTTTCGTTACATTGGCAAACTGCACGAGAAACTCTTTCCGCCAGCCTATCAGCGGGACTTTTTGTGAAACTTTCTGCGGGACCATCAGCGGGACTTTATGCGGTACTTTCCGCGGGCCCATCAGCGGGACTCTATGCAGAGCTTTCTGCCGCTCTTTTCGCGGGCCTATCAGTGGGACTTTGTGCGAAACTTTCTGCGGTACTTTCCGCAGGGACTATCAACGGGACTTTATGCAAAATTTTATGCCATCAATAGTTCACATCAAGTATACGTATAACTAATTTATTGTACGTTTCTGCTCCTAAAACACGGGAACCACACTTTTTCGAAATTCCAATAAAAAAAAAAACTTGTATTTGCAAGCTTACCTTTTTCCAAATCGTTGCAGCTCCGAAGCATAATTAAGTATCAAGCTACTAGAAATTTCACGATTCTGTGCTTTCAATATAACCCGCGAACTTTTCATTAAAAATCCGAGTAGTTGTAGACACATGCGAGATAAAAATCATAATCGTGTTGCTTAAATTCAAACGCGCGGAAAGATTCGCATAAGGTCCGCCGAAAGGCCCATGGAAATTACCGCACAAAGTCCCGCTAATAGTCCCGCGGAAAGTACTGTAGAAAGTTTTGCATAAAATTTGGTCAGTCATAGAATGATAACGGATTGTTCATTTTTTAAGAAACTTTTTTTAAATAAAAGTTCTTTTAATATCTTTAAAAGTAACATTGATTCGCCTGATAAAACAACGTATTTCAATAAGATATAAATGTTTGAATATTTTGTAGGGGTTAGAAAACTCCATTTCAAAGAATATAAGGTTGCGGTGCGCCCAACAGCCCGTATAGTACTCTAGTACTTATACTTGCCATCGGGGGCGCTGCCGCGCTCCTTGATAATTTTCCTTAGATAAGTTCCGATAAGTCCCTTATAAGTCCCGATAGAAGTTACACGTAAAAACTTAAAGTCCAACGCGACGTACCGATCTGGATTCGGGCACAGCTTTCGCGTTTCGATAAGTTTGTTAAGAGAAACTGCTCGTTAGGGCCTTCTGCCCTGGGCCTTTTATACCCGATAGCACCCTCACCGTCATGCCCTTTGTGTGTATGTATTATTTCACGGACGAGTCAAAGAATCTCCGATGACCGGGTCCGGTATCCGCAGCCCGAGAGTTCTTGGGACCGCTCTTCGTCGAATCGCATCGACGGAGCAGCGGGCAGTACTCCGGCGACTATTCTCCAAGACGGAGCTCCCAAGAACACTAAATAAACCCCCTAGTACACCCTCACTTCTGTTATATCTGACATCCCTGAGGAAGTAGAGTGAGGTTGGCCGGTTGGAACTCTACTGAGAATTTGGCACCCACTCCTTTGGAGAAGTACTATTGGATATATATTTGGAAAAATAAACCTTTTAGAGTATCAACAAAATTTTTGTTTGGTCTTTCAATAAAAGTCAAAAAGAGGCAGTGTCATCAAATTAAAAATTTAGAAAAAAAAATATAGTTGCCGATGCTTGTAATTGCAATCAAACCAAAGCTCAAAAAATCAAAAGTGGCCGCTGTAAACTTTTTCAAAATTGAAGAAAAGCAACCAGCGACCTTAAACAAGGGCCAGACAGTTTGGTCTGTTTCAAGTCCGCCTGGGCCCTCAAAGTTGCAAACTCAGCCAACTAAGTCCACCTGGGTCAACAGTTCCAGTCTTTACGTCTCCAGACCAGACACCGACGCGCACGAGCCATCTCAGCCGTCCCGATCATCGCTGCTGCATCACGGTCCACCATCCATCTTCAGCTTCATATCAGGCGTGCAATAAACAACTTCAGCGCAGCAAAATCGTTGTTTCGCATTTTCAAAAATAAGTCGCAAATATTCCAAGCGTGTGTCGAAGAAAAAGTCATCATTTTATTCGCAAATTAGTTTATTAAATATACTAAAAAGTAATAATATAGCGCGCAAATATGCAGTCTCAATATACGGTAGGTTCTCGCAAATTTGACTCTCAGCATAAGAATAAATTCCGGGACGGATCAGGTAGCGAGTCCGATGAGTGCAGCGGTTGCTCAGCAGAATTAAAATGTAGGCGGCGCCGATACGCAAGATCACAATGTAGTAGCGACGATAACAAAATAAAGACTGAAAGATTAGAGCGATGCGATTACTGCGGGGACAGTAATGATTAAGCAAACGATTGCTGGGACAGCGACGATTCCTCGTGGTCCACCGAAAGTTGCTCGTCTTGTATCGGAGAGCCCGTAAGCACTAAATGCATTTCAGAAAGTCAGAAAGATAATGGTAAAAAACAAACAATCACGAAAAAAGACATTTATGGACAATGAAATACTAACTATTTTTATACTGTACAAGTTTGACAAAAAAACTAGATCTACTCGAAAATTTTGAGACCGCCTTTTTACGTTATAAAAATAGATTTCGTTAAGTAGAATCGATTCCGATTACAACGTGCGATTTAAAACAAACTCCTAAACAGCACGAAATTATACGACAAGCTCCAATATCCGAGCCAATATCCTAAGAATAGCTCATTGTCAAGCGCACTGAAGACTCAGTCTATTCAGCTAACAACAGTAACACACGCCCATGCAAGTATAATATTCGCCTGGATACGCAGTA
The DNA here is from genome assembly GCA_037356405.1 of Nasonia oneida. NCBI lineage: Eukaryota > Metazoa > Arthropoda > Insecta > Hymenoptera > Pteromalidae > Nasonia > Nasonia oneida. Next base: position 11,315 of record JAZHPH010000094.1, read on the forward strand.
TTCTCGGCAAAGTTAATAACGACGAAGATAAATTGATAGCCAAAAACTTGAGCAGTTTAAAAGAATGTAACGTTGTTACGTCAAAAGCTTCATCCGAAAAATTCCGCGAATCTGTGCATTATCCAAAGCGCTGCCAGTAAACGCAATAAAAAATAATTCAGCAAGTTCGTATAAATATGTAAAACGCAAGCGTCCTCTCAATATATGTGTGCAGACGTACAGCGAAATTTTAAAATATTTACTTTTTTTTTTTTTACGTGGCATTTGCAACTCGAAAGTTCATCGCCTCATCCACGCAAGCCTTCCACGCTGCCCTATCTTGTGTTAATCCCACCCAAGATGCACCTCTCCGATCGACACCCACCCGTCCTATTTCTACTAGATCTGCTTTTACATTGTCCTCCCATCTACGTCTAGGTCTACCTAGAGGTCGCGTTACCATCGGCCTGCCCTTCATGACACGCGCTGCCGTACGGTCGTCTCCCATTCTCGCTACGTGCCCTGCCCATCCCAATCTGCGCGATTTTATTATTCTGTTAATATTTGGTGACGCGTACAGATTGTGTAACTCATCATTGTGTAGTCTCCTCCATTCCCCGGTTTCCTCAGCTTTCTTCGGCCCGTATATTTTTTGCAAGACTTTATTTTCAAATACCCTAAAACGGTTGTCCGCCTGCTTAGTGAGAGCCCGCGTTTCGCACCCGTACAGAACCACCGGCAGCATTATTGTCCTGTATATTCTTATTTTAACGTTTTTAGACAACAGCCTCGACTTAAGTAAATTACTCACGGCGTAGAAGCAAGCATTACCCGAATGGAGTCTCTTGTTTATTTCGACATTAATCTCGTTTCTATCATTTATGGTCGTACCCAGATACCTGAATTCGCTAACCTTTTCAAAAGTAAAATCCCCAACTCTGAGATTTACCTCCCCTCTGCAGATGCCTAGTTTATCCACAATCATGTACTTTGTTTTTGATTCACTAACTTCTAACCCTGTATACTCTGCCGCTTTTATGAGGATTTCTGCATTTCTTGCTACCGTTTTCCTACAATCCCCCAGTATATCCAAGTCATCTGCGTAGCCTAGTATCTGCGTTGTTCCATTAAGCGTTGCGCCCAGCTGGCTAACCTGCATTTTTCTAACGACATACTCTAACGTTAAGTTGAACAGCACCGTAGAGACTCCATCCCCTTGTTTTAAACCATCGCGTATCGTGAAGGGTTCTGATATATTACCGCCTACTCGGACCTTTCCCGTGCTTCCGTTCAGACATATTTGAATCAATCTCACGAGTTTTTTCGGTACACCGAGAAGTACTAGAATTTGATACATTTTGCTTCGCTTAATAGAGTCGTACGCTTTTTTAAAATCTATAAATAGTTGGTGTATGGTTTCGCAAAATTCCCACTTTTTCTCTAACAACTGTCTTATGGTAAACATTTGATCGCTCGTCGATCTGTTGCGCCGAAATCCGCACTGATAATCTCCTACTATATCTTCCGCGAATGGAGCGAGTCTAGCTTGTATTACGTTTGACAGAACTTTGTAGCACGTTGCTAAAAGTGAGATACCCCCTATAGTTATTGCAGTCTGTCTTATCCCCCTTTTTAAAAATCGGTATAATGATAGATTCCTTCCAATTTTCGGGTATTGTTTCATTTTTCCAGATGGCACATACTAGTAGGCTCGACGCCCCCATATTTGAGTAACTCAGCTGGTATAGAGTCATTTCCCGCGGCTTTGTTGTTTTTTAGTTTTTTAATCGCGGCCTCTACTTCTTGGTAGCTTGGTTCCTCCACGTGGAGTTCAGCAGTGTGAATTTCGTCCCCTAATTCTTCGCTATTTTCGTGCACGTTTAATAATTTATCGAAATAATTTTTCCACAGCGACAGTAATTCATTGTCATTTGTTACGAGGTCCCCGTTTTCATCCTTCATCAATTGCGCTCTACTCCTAAAACCCTTTCTGATGGCGTTAATCCCTCTGTACATTTCGCGTGGGTTATTTTCCTTACTGTTAGTTTCTATTCTCCTAATAAGATTCTTTTGATACTCCCGCTTCTTATTTCTGTAGATCGCGCTCGTCTGTTTCCTTACGTTAGAATACTCTTCTACGGTCCTATCGCTTCTATTTTGTAAGCTATCTAATTTAGCCTTTTTGCGCCTTTCAAACCAGAGTTCGCACTCTGCGTCAAACCATGGTTTGCTCTTTGGCATTTTCTTTTTACCCAATACTTTATTGGCGGCCTCTTTTACCGTTTTTTCGATGTCCCTTCATAAGCTATTCGGTTCGTCATTCCCCTCTGGCGATGTGTTTGCTTCTTCAAGTGCCTGAAACCTGTTATTAATTTCTATCTGGTACCTAATTCGCTCTGTTCTATCTTGTAGCTTCTCAATATCAAAGCTTTCTACCTTGTTTGCTCGCTTACTATTTTGATTCGCTACTAGTCTAGCTCTTAATTTGGCTACTACTAGGAAGTGGACCGAGTCGCTATCTGCCCCTCTGTAAGCTCTTACGTCGAGAATGTTAGTATGACGTCTTTTTTCAATGAGGAAATGATCAATTTGGTTCTGCATGGCCCCGTCCAACGATGTCCACGTGTGTATGTCCTTGTGCTTAAAACACGTAGTTTTGATTATAAAATCTTTTGCCGCCGCGAAATTTATGACCCTAATACCGTTATCATTGCTGGCTTCGTGCAGGCGTTCCTTCCCTATAGTAGACCTAAACATTTCCTCCCTACCTATTTTAGCATTGAAATCGCCTAATACTATTCTTGTGTCGTAAGACGCGAACTGGTCGATTACCTGCTCTAAAGTTTCGTAATAGAGATCCTTAGCTTCTTCTTCTTTGTCCTCCGTAGGACAGTGCACATTAATAAATACCATTCACCTTCGATAATGATGTACGAGAGCCTCTCATTGACAGATTTGAAACTTTTAACCGAATGTATGATGCTTTTGCTTACGAGAAATCCGGTGCCTAGAGATCCCCCACTCCCGACCTGTGAAGGTACGTGAAGTTACCCGATGCTAGTACTCCGCCATCTGGCCACCGCGATTCCTGTATTGCTACCAAATCTAGATTGTACCTATCAGCTTCCTTTACGAGTTTTTTAAATGCGCCTGTTCTGTATAGACTGCGAACATTCCAAGTTCCGACCCTTAAGTCCCTTTTGGTTCGGATTTGATTTTTTTGAGCCATGATAGTATGTTAAACCCGCGCTTCGGATCCTGTTCCGATCGCAGGTGAGTCCACCGTTCTAGAGGTGATAACCCCCATACCTCTCTAGAACTAAGTATGAGAGCTTTCCGACTTTGACGAGGAAAGTGGCAATTCGTCGTCAGACACACTACGGTTTCATTCTCGCATCCTAACGCCCCCCTGCAAGGCAGTGCGCCTTCGCTGGCATCGTTAGCGCGTAAGACCAGGTGACGAATCATTCTACACATCCCCTTTCGGGGCAGTTGTCATCGCTCCCGATCCTCCTCGGCAGCAGGATTTTTGCCCATTTTTGTAATGTGTGATGAAAGAGATAGATCGAGAGATAAGAGATAATGTGAAGTGTTTTTTTGTTGTGGTGCTTGCGTAGTGTTTCTAGATGAATGCGTTCGACAGTGTGGGCTCATCACACCCACGCCTGTTCCTATCGGCTGTCCGCGGCTGCTTATTCAATTTATTCGCAGCTAACCTCTTTCTCAGGGGCTGTTCCTCTATTCGCAACCTAAGGACGCGCTGTGTAGTGGTGATAGGCACCCACCCGTCCGATCTGGACGACAACGCCCAAGACCCGCTTAGGATAGCGGCATTGTAACAGTTTAAAATATTTACTAAATAATCAAAATCAAGCGATATCTCCACAACTTTCCGACGATAAAATTTACGCTAAACATGTAATGGAACAATTATCCAGGCAACAGTGGTATACATTAATGCGCGCGGCGCGGTTTAAAACCTAAGTATACAGTTACTGTAGTCGCCAAGGTCATGCAATTGGAGAGTGTCGCACGCGCTTGAAAGAAAAGTGCTAATCACCCGTCGCGAATGGAGAGATTTCGGCGCAGCAACATTTTTAAGTTATTTCTAAAATAATATTTTAGCAAATATAAAGATAAAACAGTGATTAATAAAAATACAAATGAATTATATTTTAAATATTTCAAAGATAGATTTAAGTAATAAAAACAGTAACAAGAATCATCTCGAAAATAATTACAAATAATCAATAAATCAGTTATATAAATAAAAATAGATTATGATGATAATTAAGAAAAACATATTGTAAACATTTTAAAACAGATTTAAACAATAATAATAAATAAATTTATAACGAAGATAAACGCAGTCGCGTGTGGTTGCTTAAAAATGATCTCAAATTAGGTAAAAACTCGAAAAATAAAAAGCTAAGAATTCTTACAATAACGGCACTCAAAGAAAAATCGAAGTCAACAATATTAGTAATCAGAGAACGTGATACACAGTCGGCAATTTAATCAAGGCGCAATTCAAATATTGTCTAAGCCAGAAAACGAGGCAAAATAGCAAAATCGACAATCGCAGGACATAGATGCCAATCCTCTAGAATAACCAGTCTGAGTCAATATTTTTAGGACATAGAAGCCCGTATATGGCACCACGCTTAGAGCAATCATCTAATATCGATCGTCCGTGTCGACAATTTTGGGCCGCAATCACCCTCTAGCCTACATTTATAGTCGAGCATCATGTCCTCCATTAACTGTCGCAAAATTCAATAAATAGAGCGACGTGTTCTCTAAAAATTACCAAATTAGAGCACCATGTTCTCTAAAAATTACCAAACTAGGAATTTTCAGAATAGAGCACCAAGTTCTCTAGTAATTGCCAAAAAAAAGCATCAAGTTCTTTTTAGATAGCTCTATGTTCGGTATAGAAAATTGTACACAAAAAGAGTTCCCCGTAAAGATTTCAGCATTAAATATCATGTAGCAAAAGAAAATTGTGAAATTGGTATGCATAGAAGCCAAAGTACTTGCAGCTTCAAAAAAATCTAATATTTATAAATACTAAAGAGCAAATAATTGTAAATCGGTTTTAAACTCGAATTAAGCAAAAATAATTTAAAGTAACAAATAAAACGATGAGACGGCCATATTGGATCGTATTGTGAGAGGAAGTGTGTAGAGTGGTGTGTGTATTTGGAACACTGTAGAGTGGGTATTAGAGGTGTAGGAGAGAGGGAGTAGGTAGGAGGAGGAAGAGAAAAGGTCCATCTGAGAAGGGTATAAAAAATCTGTGAAAAAATGGGTCAGAGTAGTAGGATAGAGGAGTGAGAAAGAAGTAGTCAAAGTAGAGAGGTTAGGAAGGAGAGTGAGAGAGATAGAGATAGAGAGAGCGGGAAAGGAATGATGAACCTGTCGAACACCGAGGTACAGGAAATAATTTGCGAAACGGAATACGGAACAGGAATAGAGGGACAGGGATTTAGAACGCCACAACCGAGTAAAGTGAAATCGATAGTAGAGGCGGGAAATTCAAAAAGTGCAGGTTCCACGAGAGGAGGGAAAAGGGGAGGAGGAAGGGGGGGGGGAGAAAGAATAGGGAATGCGCTGAAGCAGAGAAAATTAGAGGACAGCTTTAAAAGTAAAGAAGACACAGGGCTCAAAAGAAAAGAGAGAAGTCCAGAAGAACACGCCGAGAAAAATAAGAAGGAAAGGACTGGAGAAGAGACAGAAGAAAGAAACGCATTTGCAAAAGGAGGGAATGTGAAAAGATCACCAAAAGAAAAATAGAAAATGGAAGAAGAGATAGTCGGGACGTTAAAGAGCACTATGGATATAATCCTACAACAGGTGGAGGAGATGAGTATGAAAATAGATAAGGAAAAGGTAGAAAGGGAGAAGATGATTGAAAATTAGGAACATAAATATATTGGACTAGAGGAAAAAATAAACAGAAAAATAGAGGAAGGGCAAAAAGTATAGAAGGAAGACTAAAGGAAGAAGAAGAAGAAAGGAAAAGAATCAGAAGAGAATGCAAGTGAGATTAGAACGCGAAAGAAAAGAGAGAAAAGAGGAAATCGCGGAGATATTAGGGAAGATAGACAAAGTCTGGACAAAGGGGAAGAGAGATACAAGGGCGGCAGCAGAGAGAATCAGGCGGGGGAGAGAGAGGATAAGGGAAAGGAAACGAAAAAGGAGAGGGACAGAAAGCAGATGGAAGAAATGGAATGGAGGGAGGATCGAGGAAGGAGAGAGGGGTAGGAAAAAGAATAACATTATAATAGCAGGGTGGAAAGAAGAAAAATGGAATAGGAAGACGGTAGAAGACTGGATAAAGAAAAAACTCGAAGTAGAGGTTACATTGAGGAAAACGTGGTCACTGAACGAGAAGATCCGAAGAATAGGGGCGGAATGTAGAAACTGGGAAGAAAAAGGCGTTATCATGAGAGCAAAGGCTAGGTTATAAGGGTATGAATACACGATCTAACCTGGAAAGAAAGAAGAAATAAATAAAAACTGAGAGAATACGCGGTAAAGGAAAGAAATGAAGGAAAAGAGGTCAAAATAGGATATAACAATCTATGGATAAATGGGGTAGAGTATTTATGGAAGGAAAGAGAACAGGAATTTTTTCGGAGAAAGAAAAGGACAGGAGAGGAAGAAAAGCGAGGAGGAAGGGAACATAAGAATAATTAATTGGAATGTAGCGGGAATAAAAGGTGTAGATGAGAGGACCTGGGGATATATAAAAGGGTTTGATGTAATCTGTCTGCAGGAACGTGGCTGGAAGATAAAGAAGGAAAATACTGGGATAAGAAACTAGGAGGTTATGAAGTCAGAGTCAGAAATGCGAAGAAAGGGGGAGAAAGAGGTAGAGTGAAAGGGGGAATAGTGATGGCGGTAAAATAGGGAATAAAAACAGAAAGAGTAGAGTGGATGGAAGAAAAGACAAACGAATTTATAGGGGCGAGAATAATAGGGAAAAGAGATATATGGTGGATAGGTACCACATACATGAGAGAGGAAAAACAAGAAAACTTTAAAGAGATAGAGGGGATGACGGAAAGCACCAGGAGCGAGAAATTGATTTGGTGTGGAGATATGAATGCAAGAACGGGTCATGAAGGAGGCGGACTCGACGAAGAAGGTAACGAAGAGAATAGGGAATCGAAAGATGAAAAGAAAAACAGAGAAGGGGAAGAACTTCTAGAAAAGACAAGAGAGATGGGACTCAGTATATTAAATGGTAATACCGAAGGAGATGAAACGAGAGAATACACATACATAGGAGGAGCAGGATGCTCAGTGATAGATTATGTGATCACAAATGAGGAAGGAAAAAGAAGGGTAGGTAAAATTAACATCGTTTATAGGCTAGAATCGGATCACAACGTAATAGAGATAGAGATGGGAAAATTAACCGGGAAAACAGAAGAAGAGAAAGATAGAATCGTAGAAAGAGCAATATGGAATGAAAAAGCCATAGGTCAATTCAGAGAAGAATTAGGCAAAGGCAAGAAGGAAACAGAATGGTTGGAATTGAAAAGAAAACTGGAAAAAGCAGTCAGAAAGAGAAAGGTAGGCGGTAAGAAAAGAAAGAAAAACACCTGGTGGGATGAAGAATGCAGACTCAAAAAAGTAGAGGTAAAGAATTTGGGCAAAGCGATTAAGTTGGAAAAGGGAAGGAAAGAGTATATCAAAGCAAAATGAGAATGGGGAGTACTAGTAGAAAGAAAAAAGGAGGAAGAAATGGAGAAAAGAATAAAAGAGGCAGGAAATGATAAAACCGAGAGAAAATTCTGGGAGGTGGTAAAAAGCAGGAGAAGAAAAAACTCACTTCAAAGGGCAACTAGGAGAAGAGATAGAGAACGAGTTGGGAGTAAGTTCACAGGGAGAAGATGAAGAAGGAGATGGAGAGGAGAACGAAGAAAGAATATCCGAAGACGAGGTGAGGAAGGCAATTGGCAAGATGAAAAAGGGAAAAGCACCGGGAGCAGATGGTCTACAAAATGAGGTATGGATATACGGAGAAAAACAGGTAATAGGGGAGATAACCGATATACTAAATAAAATATGGAAAGGAGGAAAAATACCAGAAGAATGGAAAACAGGAGTGATTACGCCGATCTTCAAGAAAGGGAAGAAAGAGGAGGCAAAGAACTACAGAGGGATAATACTTATGGACACGGGTTATAAACTATATGCAGAAATAATAAGAGAAAAGCTGGAAAACGAATTAGAGGGAAGGGAATTACTGGACGACACACAAATGGGTTTCAGGAAAGGAAGAGGGACAGCAGATGCTATTTTTATTCTGAGCAAGGCAATAGAAAAGGAATTAGATAAGAAAGGAGGTAAGGTATACGCGTTTTTCGCAGATTTGAGAGCAGTCTTCGACAATGTAAATAGAAGAGAGGTCTGGGAAATGATGAGAAAGCTAGAAATAGGTGGCAGAATAAAGAAGAGGGTAAAGAAATTGTACAAAGGGACCAAGAGCGAAATTAGAATAGGAGAGGAAAAGATATGAGGTTTCGAGATACATAAAGGAGTGAGACAAGGGTGCCCATTAAGCCCGACGCTATTTAACGTAGCAATGGCGGACACAGAGAATGAACTAAGCAAATTACAGGAAGGGGGGATAGTATTAGGAAAAAAGAAATTCTGCTCGATCTCATATGCGGATGACGTAGTGATGATGGCAAACAACGCGACAGGACTAAAACAGATGCTAAAGATATTCAAAAGGATAATAGAGAGGGAAGGTCTAGAGCTAAACACAGAAAAGTCGAAGATAATGGTATTCAAAAATGGGGGAAGGAGAAAAAAGGAGGAAAGTTTTTTATGGGAAGAGAAGGAGATAGAGGTAGTGAAAAACTTTGATTACTTAGGTTATATGTTAAAAGAAAACGGGAAGGAAGAGGCACAAATTAAGAAATTAAAGGGAAAGGCCAGCACGGTAATGAGTTCGATATGTGGACTAGGGGAAGAATTATTCAGAGACAACTGGGAACTAAGCATGAGGTTATTCGATACAATCGTGAAAAGTGTAATGGAATACGGGGCTGAGGTGTGGGGATGGAAGGGGTAAGATGAACTGGAGAAGATACACAGAAGATATTTGAAATGGATAATGAAATTGGACAGAACGACGCCGGAGCGTGTACTGCGCCTAGAGACTAAGAGATACAAGCTAGAAACAAGGACAAGGAAAAGAGCAATAAAATACGAGACGAAACTGAGTAAGGCAAAAGAAGGTTCGCTTTGGAGAGAATGCTGGAGACTACTAGAAAAAGAAGAGGACAAAAAGAGCGGAAAAGGAAAAAAGCGAGGGCAAAGAGAAGATGAGCTAAATAAAAGAGGATGTGCACTATCTGAATACCACAGAAAAATGAGAGCAGGAGCAGCCATACAATGGCAGAGCTGGGAATGTAAATGTTTAAAATGAACGAGTCCAGATAAGCGAGAGATATAAAAGAATTAATAAAAACACAGGGAGAGATACCAGAATATCTGAGGAGAGTAGGTAACACAGGGAAAAAGGAGCTAGCGATAACGGAAGATTTAGAATCGGAAATGAAGCAAGAGGATACAAATACTGTCTGAAAGAGGAGGAAAGAATATGCAGGTTATGTAAAGAAGAGGAAGAAACTTACGAGCACGTATTCTCGAGATGTAAAAAATCAGGTAACAGGCAGGACAACTGGAAAAATATTCTAAATGGGGAAAGAAAAAAGCGGGCGAAGCTATCTAGAATAATATGGCTAAGAAAAGAAAAGGAGAAGACTAAAGAAATATAAAAGAAAATCTGATGCAAAGAGAGAAAAGAGCAAACAAAAGAACACAAAGCGCAATCGAATAGTAATGATAACAATAGAGAAGAGGAGAAGATAAAACAAATAGGGAAAAACTGAAAGAACCAGACGTAGTAACCAAAATAGAACGCAGGGACATTTAGTGAGCAGGGAGATACGAGCGGAACGGGAGAAACAGTGGAAAATTCAAAAGGCACCAGACTCGGACTAGAATACGGTACAGGCGGAGATAGGAACGTGGACGGGGAATGAGAAACGGAGCAACACAAAAAAGAAAACATGTGATGAGCCACAGATAGAAAAGAGATTAGCAAAGATAAGACAAGCAGAAAAAGAAGAAGATAAATAAGTGAAAAGGAGAAGATGTATCGAGACAAGAAGAAAGATAGAGAGGAGATGGAAGGTTGGAAAATTAAGGCGAGGTTCGAGAGAGAGAAAAAAGAAGCCCTGAAGAAGAAAATGCAGGATGTGGAGATTTTAAAGGGGAAGATGAGAAACATGTAGAAGGAGATAGATGAGATGAGGGACGGCCGTGAAGGTAAGAAAAGTAGAGTGGAGGCGATAAAGAAAAGGCAGGAGGTGAGAAGAGTGAAAAGAGGGTATGAGATATGAGAAGAGATAATTCTGAGAGAGAGAAGGGCTGACGCGTCCAGCTACAGTCATAGGAGAGACGACAATAAGTGTAAAGTATGGGAAAGAGGCTGAATAATTCACCTAAATAATTGGACGGAAGAAGATTCTATAAATGACTGGTTAGATGATATTATGGAAGGAGTAGAGTGGGGAATGGAAGATACGAGGACGGAAGACACAAAGAAAATCATTATTCAGAGGAAAGAAAACATGGAAGCGATATGGGATTGGAGAGCGGAAATCAAAGAAGGAGGCAAAATACGGCTGGAACAGTGGCTATCAGTTGATGAGAGAAGGCATTAATCATGAGAGAGAAAAGGAGAAGAGAAGAGGATGAAGATGAGGAGGTCGAGGTAACGCATAAAAAAGAGTGGGTAGCCGAAATTGAAGGAGAAATGTACAAGTGGGACGAGAAGAAGGATAGAATAGTTAAGAAAGGAAAAGGGATAGAAAGAAGAGATGAGGGACGATACAAGATCTAGAGGTCAGGAGAATCAGAGGAGGAGTAATCAATACACACATAGACAGGGTAGAGGAAAAGCACTCTCACACACACATGCTCTGATAGACTCGCACACACGCATACACACTTACGCACATACTGACACACGCAGACACGAAAGCAGAAGCAGCAGGAGAGATCACACACACTCACACACATTCAAACAGGAACATAACCTACAGAGACACACATGACACATTAGGATAGGATAGAGTAGGAGTATAGTAAAATGTAAATAAAGAAAGCGAAAGCACTAAGATTGTAAACACGACAAGTGAAACAATAAAGATTATTATTATTATTATTAATAAAACGATGAAGGCGATGCAAACGCACGCAAAAATTAAATAACGCGAATTCTCAAAAGAAAACTGATAGGAAATTTTGCAAGAATATGCTGATAAAAATATAAGCAATGAAATTTTAACTAATCTTACACACAAAGTAGCAGTTAAAGAAAATCCATTCAGAAATCTAATCCCTTTTAAGTAATTTACATCCCTAGAAATGATCTTTTTTTTTTACTGTTTTCATTTTTTCGTGGCGCTGGACGCGCCACTCGAAAATGAGTTATTAACTACGTCAATTCTGAGAACACTATATATTTTACATGCATAATAATAGCTGGATATTTCAAATTAAAATTATAATATTTTTCATAATTGCCAAAGTTGCGAGACAATGCGATGGGACGCTTAATTGGAAATAAACTAAGTTGATATTTTTATATCTCAGTTTATATTCAATTATATTTTATAAAATTATATCATCCAAAATACAGTGTAAAATCGTATTTATAGATATGTTATATTTTGAGAATAATTGATAATTGTAATAAAATGAAATATAATCTTGTGCTCAGTCGAGCATTCATCCATGTAAAACAGCAGCGGCTGATATCCACACAAAATCCGCGCCAATATTCATTCACAACACATTAACTTCAGAAATAACTTCAATTTTACAGAATTAGGAAAATAAATCTAACGCACTTCCTCTCGTGGGTTATTCCCACTGGTATTCTGGGACATTAAATAAAATTTAGTTGCATCAGAATTATTGTAATTGAGATTAGAATTTATTTATATTTTGTTTGTAAATCAAATGCGCTTACGCGCACTTTTACACACATGCACACATGCACTCTTTGGCGCGGTCTATCACCTGTTTTTTTCAGGTGATGAGGACATCAGCCATCGCGGCGCTGGACGTATCACGGACGAGTCAAAGAAACTCCGATGACCAGGTCCGGTATCCGCAGCCCGAGAGGTTTTATGGGCAGAAGTGCAGAGTCTGCACTTCTGCACGTGGGATCGCTCTTCGTCGAGTCACGTCGTTAGAGCAGCGATCAGTACTCCGGCAACTATTCTCCGAGATGGAGCTCCCAAGAACACTGAATAAACCCCATAGTACACCCTCACTTCTGTTATAATCAGTAGATGCGGGAAGGTAGTGGGGCCAATCAGAAGCTCAGATGCTGCATATTTCCTGACATGGTGTTCGCATATCTCTCTCTAGCTTCGTCTTTTGCTTGCTCTTGGTACCCTTACAGTCACCCTTGATATGCGTGTATTAGTAGCTATCAGAGGACTGCTTGATCAACAAAAGGCTTGGACACTGCATGTCTCTTTATTTGGAGTTGCTTTTCACTTACTCTTCTGTGTAGTGTGTATTCTCTCTTCTATTAGGATGCTACGGGTCAAAGCTCGGGCCAGAGGTCGCATGTGTTCCAAGCCCAATATGGCGGCGCATCAACGCATTCGCGTTGCGTGTGTGTATCCGTGTGTGCGTCTATGTTATTTACAACAAAGTGTTCTAACCTCTACGCGAGACGCTAATGTCAGTAAACTCTTTGGAGCAATCGCGTATTATAAGTTTACAATGAATTGTTTAGTGAGTAGGTGTAGAAATAGAGTGAACTTTAAGTTTCCAAACAATACAGAAGTAAAATAAAAATCTCTAGAAAAAATTAACTTTTTAAAAAGTAAAAGGCTAGGCGAGTTTGGTATATTCCGCAACGAAATTACTGTAACGAATAATCTTGAGAATAATCTGTCTAACGAATAATCTTGAGAGTTGTTCCTTGTTTCATTACGATTAAATATAATAAACTTGACTTTGTTTGATTCATCTCAGTTCTTTTCTATCAGTAATTTCGTTGCGGAATATATCAAACTCGCCTAGCCTTTTACTTTTTAAAAAGTTAATTTTTTCTAGAGATATCAATTCTATTTAGTAAATTCTTTGAATATTTCATATTTGTCCTAAAAATAAAATATAAACATCTTTAGCACCTTTCGACCATGGCTTTTTTGTAACATTTTTATCACTAACATAAAATCACTGATTGTTCTAATAAACACCACCCTCGAATGATTTCTGCACCTAGACACAGAAAACCACGGAGCGCACCACCTAGACCTCGTCATCGGCCACCCTGTACACCTAGACGCCGTCCTCGTATGGCTTTTACACCTAGACACAAAAAACCACGGAGCTCACCACCTAGACCTCGTCATCGGCCACCCTGTACACCTAGACGCCGTCCTCGTATGATTTTTACACCTAGACACAAAAAACCACGGAGCGCACCACCTAGACCTCGTCAGTTATCCTGTATATCTAGCACTAATAATCCGCGCCACTTGATATGATAGAAGTGTGTGGGAAAGCAATATCCAACTACACTATACATATAGTTTATAAGTGGCCAACTTCACGGTCCTAACGTTTTTCTGTCTGAAGAATTGCAAAATCGCACATCGTTCATTATTACATAAATTTTGCTAATATTTTTACTGGAAATCTTAATAAAATATAAGCCACTTGATATAAGCTACGATTTTTGCATCAGGTTAAATGACGGAAAAGCAATAATGAATAATAAATCTATAACTATACTGCATGCGCAGCTAACTTAACGGTCCTAACATTTGTCTGGAGAATAAAGAGATGATTTGAGCATTCGGGAATTCACATCCATTTATTTTGAAAATGAAACAGTTTTTTTACCAATACTTTTGGTAGAATCATAGTTTAGCACAAATACATGCTAATTATTCAATAATTTAATTAAAAACAGTAATAATATGCATTTTTTTTACGAGACTATAAAATCCGAACACCAATATAGAAGTAATTAGTGTCGCGGCGCCGCGGCTTCGTCTGCTTTTCAAACTCGCCTTCGTGGCGCTACCGCGCCACTTGATGGTTAGAGGCTATTAAAAAGCCACAATTTAAACCGCATTCGAAACATGGTTTATGTAAGGAACACTTTAGAAAGAAAGATATAATATTACAAAATATTTGTACAGGTGGGTACTTTATAAATTATATTACTGTTAATAATTCTGTAAGAACAATGAAAAATATTATAAATAAATTATATTTTAATTGACAGATTATGCAGCAGAAATCATTCATTTACGTAAAGGAGCCCTATCATTATTTTTCCATGGACAACACAAAAATTGACTAAAACCGTGGAAGATAATGCTCAAAATTTGGAAGAATCATCAGTTCAAGTGGATTTACGTAATGAAAAAGTAGACAACAGTGTTAGCAACGACAGTTATACAGAATTAATCTCTGACGACTGTATGTTCCTCTAAGGCATAAGAATTTCAAGAACACAAAGATGAATTAGAGTTAGTTTGTGAAGTGTTAGAAGATTATATTATAGATGACAATTGTACAAAACTAAATTTGAAGAGTGCAAATTTATCTCTAATGTGCAACGTTGCAAACGTCGCAGCCGCGTCGCTACAAGGAATCTCAGTCGGTACGGCAAAGCCCTGTACCTTGTAAAATTTTACATACTTAAAGTTCGAAGTGTCATATTATAATACGTAAACTATGTCTTTGTTGTAAATAAATTTAATGTTCGGATTAAAAGGCAACTTTTCATAATGCACATAATCAATCAGATTATTGAATTTTCACAAGATGTATCAAGGGTCACGACAGCGCCGGGTTGGCAAGAAAAAGTACGAAGTACTATTTGTCGACGGCGCGATTCTATATACTTTGAAATTACATATCAAAATTGCACAACATTGAATATAATACTGCAACAGCTATCAGGCAACATTAATACAACATGTCACTAACATAGCTGAATGTTAAAAAATTTTGTATACTAATGCGAAAATTTTTTAATATTATTGCGATGTTAGTAAAACGTTGTTCAATCTGATAATAATGTTGCTTAATAGTTGCAGCATAATTATGTACAGTATTACGCAATCTGGAACTAAAATATTGAGATAAGATTGGATGCTTTAGGGCTTTCCGCAAAAACAATACAATAAAAAAACGGACATTTTGGTCATCAGCAATATTGCTTGTAAATTTATAAAGGTTATATAATCCTCGGAGCATTTCAAAATTTGTAAATCGCGAGCAATTTTAAAGAGTGTATAATCAAACATTAATAATTTTCAAAAGTGTGTAATTTTTTAATCAAATAATTCTATTATCATTTCATTTCTCAATAAACATGTGCATACAATCAACATCAATTTTGTCTATCAACTTTGTAACATTAATTAGTAATACTTAAATAAATAGATAGTTAACGTGTAAAATCACAATCTTTGTTTTCATGCAATTTTAGTTTAAAAATATTTATCCATAGTTTCGAAAAATATATTCATTTAATATCACAGGTCTTAAATACGCAGTATAAAAATTATCTAGTTTCTCCAACATATTTTGAATAAATAATTCATCTCTAGGTAAATATATACAAGCCATTTCTTTGAATGTATACACTATAAACCCAGAAAACATCGCATGCTGAGCAATATCAGCGCAACCGTTGCTCGGCGCGTTTGCCGTCATATTGCCGTCATTTTGCGGTCAGCTTTTGTCAGGCGCACTGTAAGCAGGCAAATTGTCAGCACGCGTGCCGACAAATTGCGGTACATGTTGAAGTGACAATTTGCCTGCAATTTTTCAGTACACTGCGCTGTTTGTTTGCAATGCAACTTATCAAAAACAGCGATGATGTTGCAATGCATTTTGTTGTTCAGAAATTAAGTAATTTTTTTAATACAATATCCCGTTTCGGAGCAAGGATGCAAAGCAGACGCCATCATATTTGGAGATGTGTCTTCTGCAGCAGTCTACGTTTACTCTAGCACCGCGCAGTAGTACAAATTGGAGCAGCAGTAGAAGTTTGAATAAACATATTTACAAGAGTTATAAAACGAAAACTATGTGTGTAGTGCAGTTATTAACTCTAGTGCAGTAGTTCTCATGAGTTTTGTGCAGTTCGGAGTCTTCAAAAACATAACCATGAGTATGTATACTTTGACCTAACCTCACAATCAATCTCAGTCATATTTAATCAAAATTAAAACAGAGATTGATTGTTAGGACATTGCATTTGAATTATTCTATAAAATTGTTTACTTCAAGTAATTTGTTTATTTAGCAGGGTCAGTACAAAGTTGTAGCAGTAACTGAACATCGGCCAACAAAGCCATGAACATGCGGTGGAAAGAGGTTGACCATAGGAAGCAGCTTTTTGGAAAAAATAAAATGTATGGTGCAGCAGACAAATATCTTGGTCTTCAAGAAAATGTTGGCTTACATTCCTGCAATCATATGAAAACTTCCTCTTTGGGTATCGATTTTTCTACATTGCTAAGTAATGTAGAGTTTTACATGAGTGCCATTGCGTCCCCCTTACTTAGGATGCTGATTTTACATAGTTTGAGAAACAAAAAGAAGAAGAAAATCAATGTCGTCATTTATACTGACACTCATTATCACTTCTCAGCTGAAGATGAAGAAGATGAACAAGTTTGATGAACATTCAAACGACGACCAGCAGCCTCAATTAGATAAGTAACTTTTAATTTATGCTGCGACATTTCTATATTGTAATTGATGTAGATATTCAGAAAGTTATCGTATTTAGCTTTTGCATGAAATATTCGAAAGAGTTAATAGTGTAAAAAGACAAAGTGCGATAATTTTGTGGACATGAAAATAGTTTCGTTGGATTTTGTTACACAGCTGATATATTTGAAATTGTGTTTTCTAGAGGGAAATCAATTAAACTACGTTGGACCACCTTCATGTAGTCACTGGAAAAGCAGAAGTTATCATCGAGGGTAGCAACAGCATAGAAGGCCACTTATGATTTGAACGAGATGAAGAAGCAGTGTATGTCAAAACTTTTACTCGATAAGTATTATTTGAAAATTATTGATAGGTAACGAGTAACCAGCTGCTATACTTTCGTATATCCATTCTACTAGAATGTATGAATATTGCAGTCACAAGTTAACTGCATTGTGTCTGCTATTATCTATAAAACAATCTTACTCGCAATATGTACAATAAAGTAATATTTTTTATAGAAATAAGCAGAGGTTATTAGTTAGCTGGTAATACATGTATTTCTACATTCTAAGACATTTTTATATCCACTAGGTTATAATATTTAATATTAGAATTTTTCCAAAAGTTTTTTATTATCATTTTGAATTTAAGAGATTCAAAATTCGCGCCGCTGGACATGCGCCGCATGCGCGCGACTGCGCCGTATGCGCGCGATTTTCTTATGTTTTATCTCCTGTTTAAATTACCGAGAATTGTCGTTCATTCTTGCTTTAGCGACTTGTGCGTGAAGAGCTAAGAAATTTTCTCGAGCGACAATTATTGATCATCAATAATTATCTATCTTGCATTGCAATCTTGTTTGTTCAATTGTCAAGTGTAGTAAGTATAATATTATGTTTTAACAAAAATACCAATTTGTAATAAACAAACTTGCTCCTCAGAACCCAATCGTTGATAAGTCGAGAGGCAATTCCTGGAAAAGCTGTACATCGCGCCCACCTCGCCTGCGTACATCTGCGGCTAGAAGGAGGCTGTCCAGGCGGCTGTACAGGAAAGCCCAGCCTTATCAGCTGCGAGTGAAAAGCTGACAGTTCATCAGTCTCCAGCAACATCAACTGGACGACTCTCAACATTTCCTTTTTATTTGCTATAGATTCCCATCGTATAAATTTACAGTTTTTGTTTACAATATATTTGTAGTTGCAGGTTCACAAACGGAGAGCAGATTTAAGAAGCTGACCATCCATCGCACTTTCCAATAACATCATCTTGGAGGACTCTCAACTGGATTGCTATCTAGCAGGTATGTGTTGAACAAAATTTGTTAAGTCAAGTTTGCTGAGACAAATAGCTTTGTAATGTTTTTTATAGTAACTATACAATTTTAGAGACCTCAAACTAAAAAAGAAAATTAATTTCACTGGTCATGCTGTTGCTGTTCAATTTGTTCGACATGCTGTTTCAATTCTTTTTTGGATAGAGGTCTCTAAAATTGTACAGTTATTATAAAAAGTATTGCAAAACTATCTGTCGATGCAAATATCATTTAACTCTATCCTGTAGCACTGTTTACCTATATAGCCAGACGCGCATACCAGTTTGCGGGTGTGTCTTTACAGGTAAAGTATGACACAGAGTAGAGTTAAATGAAATCTGCTACGGTAGATAGTTTTCTAATAGGTTTTATAATAACTGTAAAATTTTAGAGACCTCAATCTAAAAAAGAAAATTAATTTCACTAGTCAAGAACCTTTCAGAATGCATACATTGACATGCTTTTTCAATTCTTTTTCGATTTAAATTAAAATTAATAATAAGAAATTAAATGATGCTATTATTTTTTACTGTTTTTTGAATTATTGAATCATGCAATAACTTTGTCTTTTACTTTATAAATTCTTTTCTTATATTGTTAGCCTTTCTTATAATCATAAACTGAATAAACTTTATATTTTTTAGGTGTATTAACAAAATCATCGCACGGACGGTGGTTCATCAGAAGGTTGGAGAGCTTCGGTGCCTTTTAAGGGTTCAAGGTTATTGTAAAAAAACTTTTCTATACTTTTTATTTGATATATAGATAAGTACTTGTATTTTTTTTATACTTAGACTACTATAGCATAGATATGTATAAATTAAAGTCCATGCAGAGTAGTCGTAAGTCTTTAGACGAGTGTAGTTTCGATCACAGGGCTCGCATGAAGAGGTTGTATGATAGGGCTCGTCACGACAATTCTCAAAGTACTAGTAGTAGAATTAGAGAAGATATTGCAGCTGAAAGCGATCGTATTTCCAATGCTAGTAACAGTTTAGATGACCGTATGATTGGTGATGAGGAAATCACGGATGATTTTGCTAATGATATGATCCATTCTGACCGTGCCTCTTCCATCGAAACGCTTAATTCATCGA
Organism: Nasonia oneida; assembly: GCA_037356405.1. Lineage (NCBI taxonomy): Eukaryota > Metazoa > Arthropoda > Insecta > Hymenoptera > Pteromalidae > Nasonia > Nasonia oneida. Next base: position 30,512 of record JAZHPH010000094.1, read on the forward strand.
TTAGCGATGATGATCGCAGTTCAGTTTGTAGTGAACCTCATGAAAACTTGGAGGATTTCGAGAATAGGCTAGCTGTAGCTTTTACCAATTGCAATATGTCTCATAAACAAATCAATGAGGTATTGCACGTTCTGGGAACACATCGTTGTTTCGCAAATCTACATAGGGACGCTCGTACAATTTTAAAAACTCCTATCATGGCTCATCCTCCAGAAGAAATAGCCGGGGGGGAATACTTACATTTAGGTGTTGCAAAAGCGTTAATTAAAATTGTTTCATCTACTCCTATACATGAGGTTCCTGATGTTCTAGAAATAGATATTAGTACTGATGAAGCAAGTTTAGATAAACAAAGCAAAATCTTGATGTGGCCTATACAGGTGCGTATAGCTAACATTTTCAAGAGTGCTCCAGAAATTGTAGGTATTTTCAAAGGTTCGAAAAAACCAACGAGTGCTCGCGTTTTTTTGGAAAAAACAGTCCAGGAATTATTCCAGATTCTTCAAGAGGGAATCTATGTTAATGACGTTACAAAATCTATTCATTTGAGAGCTTTTATAGCGGATGCTCTTGCTCGAGCTTTTGTTTTAGGGTATTCTAGTCATAATTCTCGATATCCATGTTCTCGTTGTAAGGTAAGAGGTGAATGGATACGACCAGGAGTTATGGTTTATTCTGGAATCAACCATGAGCCTCGAACAGCTGAAGAGTATTCCTTGCGCATTGATGCTGACCATCACAGAGGAGAATGCGCTATTGAAACTCTTCCTTTCAATGTAGTTACGAATACAGTATTCGACTACATGCATTTGGTGTGTCTTGGTCTGATGGAGAAAATTTTTCAAGGCATTATAGATGGCAGATATGCAAAAACAGCAAAGCTTTCTGCAGATAACATCAGGATCTTAGGTAACCGATTAGCTCAGGTAGAACTGTATTGTCCTTCTGATTTTGCTAGGAAGCCTGTCGATATCGACAAGCACAGTAAATTTAAAGCTACTGAGCATAGGCAGATTCTACTATATACTGGTCCAGCTGTTTTTCATGGTTTGATGACTCCTGCTGTTTATAAACATTTTCTTTTGCTCCATACAGCATTTAGGATTTTAGTTAGTCCTTGGTGCTCTCAGGAAAATGTTGATTTTGCAGAACAGTGCATTCAAATATTTGTTGGTCATGCTTCACAAATATACGGTATCGAATTTCTTTCCTATAATACGCATGCTCTATTACATCTTCCTGATGATGTAAGATCTTTTGGACCACTTGATGGTTATTCAGCTTTTCCTTTTGAGAACAATATGACTTATTGTAGAAAATTATGTCGGAAGCCAGGTCAACATCTTCAACAAATTGCAAATAGGAGATCAGAACATTGTCAAGTCAATCGTCATGAGAGGATAAATACAAATAGTTTGAAATTCGTTGGAAGGCATTTTAATGGTCCAGAGCCGTTGATCGATTGTAGCTATACTCAGTACAGGAAGATCATTAAAGGGCCACTTCAAATATCTCTTCATCAACATGATAATACGGTTATTTTAGAAAACAGATCAATTTGTATTGTGCAAAATGTTATTAAAATGGAAAATGATGATTGTTACTTATTAGTAAAGCCTTTTGAAGTAATCGAAAATTTTTTTGAGAGTCCTCGTGCTTCTACATCAATTGGTGTTATACTGTGTTCGCAGTTATCTTCTCAAATTTCTCTCGTTAAGCTTGATGAGGTGGTAGCTAAATGTTTTAGAATGCCATACTGGGCAGAACTTCCGACAAAAGATGTAGTTCGTGATTTTCATATCGTAGTTAGTTTGTGGTCTTCGCATGAAACACTCGCTTAGTTTAATTTCTTTTAGTATTTATATCAATTTTTCTTATTTAATATTTTTTCAGATTACTAATATTATTAGTAGTAGTAAGATTATTGCAATGATTGTCTCTTAATTTTAACTGTATTAATTATTGTAATTTAATTACTTAGATGAGTCTCAACAAAAATCAAGGAGCACTGGATCCTCGCATTGCAGACCAAAATCTGATGCGGAAAATGGCTTCGCTGAAATCTTTTTCCACCAGCAGCTCAAGGAAGCAGAGTGGAAATCAGCAGCTGCCTCCACGACCACTGCCTCGCTCTGATTCTAGGGCACACAAAACACCTGCACAAAAACCCGACAACCATCCATACACAGCAACTCAATCACAAACACCACCACAGAAGACACCTACAACATACAACCGAACACCGCATACAGTCACGAAACAATCACTAAATTATCTACAAACACACAAACAACAGCTACCAAACGTTGCACAAACACAGAACGTACAACGCACACAAACAACATTACAAGAACTCTCGACACAGACACACAATCCATCACACGTACAGCAATTTCATCGTCGTTTTGTTTCAGATGTAGTTGGTGCAGTAGATGGTTCTGAATTTATTCCGACAAGAAAATCATCCCTTCCACTTGCTTCAGGACCATCAGTATCTTCAGCTTCAGCCCAGCTTGCAGCTCCAGAGAAAAAGTAAATTATCTTGCTCCATTTTATCTATAATTTTCGTGCATTCCTTGTATTCTAAATTACTAATCCATTTCTTCCACATAGCTTAATCTACGACGCGCTTCTCAGAATTGAGGAAAAAATGACGTATGTGTTATTTTTACTGTAAATTATGATAATTACTTGTATTTTAATTTGAATTTCCTATTAACTGTTTCTTTATTAATTTATAGGTTGTTCGATACAAGGCTACAAAACCTCGAAGAACTTGCAACGTAAGTAATTCTTTTTTAAAAGTATTTAAAATGAGTAGTACTTGGTATTTTAAATGGTATTAACCTAATATTTCATTTTACAGCAAAATCTATACAACGACGAAACGAGAGACGAAGAAGAAGAGCATGGTTAGAAAAGATCGTCCGGCATTTCTTCCGTTCTCGACAAAAGAAGATCTTCTTCTCTTCGATGATGCGTCGGAAGACGACTACAATGCTTTTGTAAGTCATTTTATTGATTATAATAATTTAGATAGTTTTGCAATACTTTTTATAATAACTGTACAATTTTAGAGACCTCTATCCAAAAAAGAATTGAAAAAGCCTGTCAATGTATGAATTCTAAAAGGTTCTTGACTAGTGAAATTAATTTTCTTTTATAGATTGAGGTCTCTAAAATTTTACAGTTATTATAAAACCTATTACAAAACTATCTACCGTAGGAGATTTTATTTAACTTAACCCTGTGACACTGTTTACCTGAACAGCCAGACGCGCAAACTGGTAATGCGCCTCTGGCTGTTCAGGTAAACAGTGTCACAGGGTGAAGTTAAATGAAATCTGCTTCGGTAGATAGTTTTGCAATACTTTTTATAACAACTGTACAATTTTACTGATCTCTATCCAAAAAAGAATTGAAAAATCTTGTCAGTGTATGAATTTTAAAAGGTTCTTGACTAGTGAAATTAATTTTCTTTTTTAGATAGAGGTAAGTAAAATTGTACAGATAGTATACAAAGTATTGGCAAACTATCTGCCACAGCAGATTTCATTTACCTCTACTCTGTGTGGCTGTTTACCTGTGCAACCAGGTCTTTTTTGTTGTATTTTATATATATATATATATATATATATATATATATATATATTAATTTTAAATTATATTTTACAGGTGGACTATCTAAGTTATCTGGGAGGAGGCAATACGTCAGCTGCAGCTTCCACGTATTTTAGAAAATGCATGAAGATGACAGAAAATCTTTTTTCCAATCTCACCTGGACTGGATCGAAAAAACAAAAACTTGTGTCGCTAAAAGATTCTCGGTTTTCAGCAGCTTGCGAAGGTATGAAAATTTTACGTTTATATTTTGTAAATTGTATAATAACTGTATATTAATTACTTAACTTTTTATTTTACAGAAGCCATGTCTAGGCACGAAAATGTATTTTCGAAGCCTGACAACAAGGAATTTTCCCATGTCATGACGAAAGCGCTGAAAAGCGTTAAAGAAAGCTTTCGACGAAAAAGACAGGCTGAAGATCAAGGCATGAAGGACAATAGGGTCCAAAAAAAAATTCGTTTGGACGATGACGATGAGACCGCGACGCTACCTTCTGAGTCCACGGACGAAGAAGACACAAGGGCTGAAGAAGAAGCGAGGCTTGCTGCCGAAAAGAAGGCCAGACGTGCTGCTCGAGAGACGAGGCTTGCTGCCGAAGAGGAGGCCAAGCGCGCTGCTCAAGAGGAGGCCCGACGTGCTGCCGAAGAGGAGGCCCGACGTGCTGCTCGAGAGAAGGCTCGACGTGCTGCTCGAGAGGCGAGGGTTGCTGCCGAAGAGGAGGCTAAGTGTGCTGCTCGAGAGGAGGCGAGGCTTGTTGCCGAAGATGAAAGGGCTGCTGCCGAAGAGGAGGCGAGGCTTGCTGCCGAATATGAGAGGGCTGCTGCCAATTCCTACGACAGAGGGAATCATCTTGAGCCAACCGCTGATGACTCCACTGAGGAACAGTTTGTAGATGAAGATGGACACGAATACGACACCGGAATACCCAGGGACAGAGACGACAACGAATACTGCGACGAAAACCCGACAGACGAAAACAGCGACATAAATTTGACGGAAAACAGCAACGGACTCTATGACAAATACGAAATACAGGAGATTTACGACCACGAACAGAACGAAAAAATCGTGTGCACTATTGCACCAAACGGTGCCCTTCAATATTTCACTTTGAACACAGATACAGCAAATGATTAATTTTATTATTCATTGTTTCTATTTTATATAATTAATGTATACCATTTGCTGTATCTGTGGTATTTATTTATTTATTTATACATTAAATATTTTCTGTTTCAGGTAAATGCAGTAGCGCTTTTTTACAGTTTTTACCATTATTTTTATATTACATTTGTATATTTATTTAAAGTTTTTTCATAAAACTGTAAGAGAGCGCTGGAGGGGCTAAGAAAGGGATGAGCCTCACAGGGAAGGGCGAGGTCGGGGCCCTTTCCAACCACCCCCCAAAAAAAAAATTAATATAATTTCTTTGATTTATTTCAGGATTTCCTTTTGCAATCCATCCGCAGCCCACTTTCGTACTAGTTAATCTATACATCAGGTAAATGTTTATTGAATATATTAATTATATAGTATAATAACAATTTTAATATTATATTTATTCATTATTTGTTTTACAGGTTTGCTGTTTAATACTTCAATAACCTGATGTCCATTGGCAAATAATTTTATACTTGTTGTATTTAAAAAAAATGTTTTAATGTTCTAATAAAATTAAAAAATAAATAAATTTGTAGATTTTTGAATTTGCGCGCCTTTATTTGTAGATTTGTAGGTTAGGAACGCTCGCCGAATGCGCATCCGCGCTGTCAAAATGACCGCAATATGCCTGCAATATGACGGCGTGCACGCCGGCATTTTGCGCGGCGTAAAGCGCCGCGATCCGCGCGCTCGGCAATTTGACCGCAACTTGACGTCAAAAAGCCGGGGTAGTTTGCCCGCTCGCGTGCGGCGTGCGCGACGTCATGTTGCCTTCAAATTGCTTGCATTTTGCCTTGCGATGTTTTCTGGGAAATTACAGTACAGTCTTCCAGTAACCATCAATTGTCCTTGTACTTTATAATAGTACGTATGATTTTCCTTTAAGGGAACACAACACCTTTAAACCCTGAAAAAAGAACTCTGAGAAAAATTCATAAATTTTAAGTAAATCATTTGAAATTTTTTATAGATATATTTAGCATAAATACCTTTGATTTTATTATGCTAAAACCTTCATTATTCCTGCTGGCCCATTGTGGCACTCGGTGCAAGAATTTGTGAACTTTTTCACTGTCCGTAGGATTCCAAGTAAACAAATGGTTCTTTTGGGCCAAAACTCAAGAAGGATACTTTGTACACTTGTAGTTTTGGTATGAATGCAGGGATTTTAATTTAAATGTTTAGAAATGATTTTGCGATGAAAAAACTGAATTTTCTTTTTGCTTATTCTGGTACCTTTTTGTGTATAAAACATTTTCTAAACATTCAAATCAAAATCCCTGCATTCACATCACTAACAGATATATATCATATATTACATTGAAATTTTAAAACATATATAATCATATGTTATTGAAATACTTTTTAAATTAAGTAAGTATATCTACATATTCAATAATATTTATTAATAGTACTTGCTATATATCATATGCTGATGATAATGCTATTGACCTGTTGATAATAGTTATCTGTGATAAATTTATCCGTGAGTCTTCGTGATAAATTTATTTTTATTTGTAATTCTGCAACTTGTGAAAGCATTGAAATCGGCATTTTTAATTACTTTGGTCAATTCTACTTTATGTTTCTTTGAGTTTAAAAGTGTACTTCAACGTGTTAAATATAACAGTAAAAAATAACAAGAACACTTTTTCATTTTACAGTGTTAAATTTTTAGAGTGGAATAAAATGTTTGTAAATCCCATGAACGTGTTAAACTTGCTTTTAATAACATTTCAAGCACCTAATCTGAAAGAAACTCCAATAACACAGCGAGAAAGAGATTTAAAAGAGCATATTGAACAAATTTTATTAAACTCTATGCATGAAATTAATGAATTTGAAGTTTTTGAGGATGAAACTCTTGATTTTGCAGAACCTTATAAAGATATTCAAATGCAGGTTGTAGAAGATGATGAAATAGATAGTATTACAGATGAAAGTTTTCAGCAGTGCACATCAGATGTTGAAGAATTAGATCATGATTATAAAGTAGAGTTTTGGAGAAGTGGTGTTAATAAAAATTAAAATTTAAAAACCGTACAAAATAGATTTCGAAAGGTAACATTAATAACACAATTAAAACGTTGGGCAAAAACTTTAAATAAAGGTGGAACTTATAGAGAAAAAATAGCTAGAATTTGTTCATTTGTGTTAGAAAATTTCAAAGCTGCTGTTGATGCTGGACATATTATCCATGATATAGATTTACAGAAATGGGCCCTGCAAGCACAAAAGGATATTGGTCATGAAGATTTTCGTTTCAAAGCATCAAAACATTGGGTAACAAATTTTAAGAGAGCCCATAGAATTGTTGGAAGAAAAATTAATAAATTTATTACCAAAAAAACAATAGAAGGAGCAGATTATTTACAAAAAAAGCTGATGAATTTGTTATAGAAGTGAAAAATCTTATTAAAGAAAAAAGAATAGAAAATGTTTATAATTCAGATCAAAGTGGATTTCAATTAGAAGTCCATTCTGGCCGTACATTAGCAATCGAAGGGGAAAGTCAAGTAGAATGTTTGGTGCAATCTGTAGCTTCTACGACTCATAGTTATACAATACAACCAACAATATCTGGTGATGGTAGACTTCTTTCCCCTCTTTTTATCGTTCAGACCAGCTAACATTTATGCAATGGCTTCTAAATCAGAAAAATTAACTTCAGGTATTATTTCATATTAGGCGTATTCGAATAATTATGATACTATTTTGGATTCAGAAGGCATCCTGTGTTATTATTAGTGATAATTTTTTTGTTTTAATTTGTAGTCTATTAAAAATTACTAAAATTTGAAATTCGTCTGATTTTAGATCATTTTAAAACATGGCTCAAAGAAGTATATTTTCCGACTGTACCGATAACATTATCAAAATCAAAACTATGTGAAGGATTATTTTTAATATGCGTCGGAATCGGTAGTATTTTGACATTAGAAGTTTTTTTGGTATTTTCAATAGAATTTTTAATAGTAATTAATTATTTATTTACAAAAGTTGTTATTAATTTATAAATTAAATACAAATAAATATGAAATATTTTAAATCAAAACTAATTATTATTTAAATTTTGAACTTATTTTTGTAGCAATTTTATATAGTTATTTACATTTATTTTTTTATTCATAGTTTACACTAATAATTTAGTTGTGAGTTTTGTTGTATATTTTTATATTTTTCGAAGTTTTTGTTCATTATTGAATAATTTTAAATAGGTCGATAATTACAGTTCCGTCATTATCCGTTTTCGAGATTATCTTGCGCTACTCCGTTATCTAAGTTGTATTAGTGCGTGATTCGTATGTGTTTGTAATACTCAACTTATGTGTGATTGATACATGGCAGAAGGATGTGACTGTGACTCGAGGAATCTTTCCTCTTATTATAATTTAAGATAATGTTAAACATTTAGAGATAAAATTGGTATGCTCTTATTTTTATTGTTATTTTCTTCAGAACTGTACCTTATTGTTGTGATTATATTTATTGTTTTATTTTTTGTTAATAAAGACTTGAAGAGGTTGGAAACCAAACCAACGAAACGTCGTCGACATCTAATTGCTGAGTTTTTTATTTCTACAAGGCCTGCTCTTTCACTTTTGATTCCTAATTATTTATTTAATTATTTATTCAATTAAATGATAACCATATACTTGAATTAAACATTTCTAAATTTTACTACCTTTCCTGGCGCGTTACGGCTGAGACACTTGTCGGGCTGCCGCGGCCTGCGCTTATGCGGATTCGCCTTTCGGTTGGTGCGCGCGCGCGCTCATTTCGCGTCGTGCGGACTCCCCTTTTGCTTATTGCGCGCACGCGTTCGCTTTGCGTCGCGTGGCTTACTTCGCGTATAGAGCCTATTGTGGCCGCCTTCATGTATATTTATTTACGAGACTCGTGTTTCGTTGCAAAAGAAAAATGTTAATTTTTATCTAACACTACCTGCTTCGAAAATATCGATCAATTCTAAATTAATATTCTTTGATTACCACCTAGGGGTAGAGTTTTATAGAGGAAACCCTCCTCTATAACATATTCCACTATGAATATTTTTTTTCAAGAAAGATGAGGTAAAACGCGTGCAAGTCGATAGCGATGGAAGATGCATACAATAATGCAATAGGTGCAACAATAATGATATAAATGCATTAGGAAAATTATTTTGAAGTTAAAGAAGCCGAATATCACAGTATCACGCCATCGTTGTGTCGTGCATACTTCGTATACTTTTACTCACCAGCACGGCACTGTCGCCTTTCTTGATATCGAAAAGAAATTTGTTCATATAATCTCAGTAAATAGACTGTATGGGCGTTATTAAAATGATAAAACATTATAATTACTATATTAAAATGGTGAAACATTATAATGAAATATTTTATACAAACAAATATAATTTTTAAGTATTACATTCTTTCTAAGCATACTCTACAACAAAATAAAATGACATACGTTAACTACGAGCGAAGCAAGCGTTTTTCACTTGTAAGTATCATCTATTAAAGGCAGTAAGTTGCTCTTGAGTTGACTAGGCCTTTAAGTTGCGCTGGAACTAGTGCGACTTGCTTTCGAAGCCTGACCTTCTGAGCTTAACATTTCGCGGAGAGCAAGTGCCTCACACAGGCCGAGCTTGGCCTTATGAAGACAGCGAAGAGAGCAGGAGTGAGCCCGTCAAAAAATCTCTTACATTGGCACTAAGAACACTTACATACACACCTCCATACAATTTAAATCATACGTGGTTCGCACTATATCCACCGTTGGCTTGTGGCGCTGCTGCTAGCTGCTCAGCTGTGGCCCAAGGCATCAGCGAAAAGAGTGGTGGAGCAAAATAGACGCAAAAATTGTAATTTGTATAATATTGTAATTTGCAGAAACAATAAAAAATTTGAGATTTGAAAAAAAGAGAGTAATCTTGCTGAATGTTAATAATCATCACATCACTTGCAGTATACGTCGCGTTCATTTCTTGTACAATTGCGACGTCGCCGCACGATCGATCCGTTGCGTCGAGTTTAACGTGTTTCTGGTCGCATGGTTGAATTTACATACAGTGTTTTCGTGGAATTCTCTAAATCACTCGGTATTCGACAGTCGACTGCCTTTATAAGTGAAAAGGGCTACGCAAGGTGCTTGTTTACGTATAACTCTTGCCAAGTGCCTACGCAGATTCGTATATGTATTGCATGCAAACAAGATGTGATCAAAGAATTATCATTTTATGTATCGTTAAAGGGACATAACACCTTTAAACTTCGAAAAAATCGATTTTTTTATTGCTTATTTTGACAGTAAATGTTCCATAGAACACGCTCCTCAAATCCATTTATCAAAAAAAAAAAAAAATCTTCCGCAATGTTACAAGCAAAATACTAAAACAAAATTTTTATCGTTTTTTCGTAATATTGCGTACTTTTCGTTTTTTGTCTAATCCGACTAATAATTTTAATTTTAAGTTTTATAAATTCAATCTAAATAAAATTTGTATTGTATGTTGAAAATACTATTTTTTTACCGTAGTATATACGTATATTATGCTCTGCATACATATTTTAGTAAATAAATTAGTGTGTATTGATAAGATTTTTTTGCGTTATTTTCGAGGTAAATTTCTAGTTTTGCTTCTTATATATGGCTCCGCTGGATACGTAGGTCAATTATTCGAATTCAAATATCGCGCGCCCTTTCTGCTGTTCTGCTAGCAGACAGCAAATATTTCAAAACACAGCTGATATAGTCCTAGGATGTGTTTTACACTGCCTAAACACAGCTGATGTCTTAATACATAAAAAAGCTGATATTTCTTAAAAGTGTTTTTAAATTAATCTAAGTAGTATTTGTAGTGTTTTTGGGGCTATAGCTTATAGCTTATAAACCTATAAAGAAAAAAAGTGAAGTGTTAGTGTAAAAGCAGAGCAGTAAAGTTATTTAAAAAAGTGTGAAGTGTAGTGATTTTAAAAATATGTGTGATAATCGAGATGCCAAGGGAAGGTTTGCGAGTACCCATCCTAACAAGAAGTACTCTCGAGGAAGAGGCAAGAAGAGGCCAAGAATATTTCTAGGAGCAACATGCAAGGATGAACCTACCAATAGGACAAGACTTTCAAGTTTAGCAAGGAAGATACAAACTGCAGCAGCGGGAGGAACCTCTGTGGTCAGGAATAGATTGATTAAAATCAACATTTTATTTCCTGCTCTCGAGGAACTTTTGATTAACAAAGAATGCCATGGTCAAGTTAAACTTGGCGAATCTGAAGCTTGAGGATTGAGATTCAAGATTGAAGTAGTGTGCATTGAGTGTGGTCAGCTAACAGCTATCAAATCATGTAGAAAAATTGGCGTCTAGAACCATGCTTGGGAGAATATCAGAAGAGCAGTGGTTACTTTTCGTGCTCTTGGACTTGGACGCTGGTCTATTAACATTTTGTGGGTTGATGAACTGCTTGAAACCCATGACTGAGTCTGCATATGGTACAATCAACGAACAATTTAGTGAAGTATGTGAGAAAGTTGCCAAGGACTCTATAAAGACTGTAGTGATAGAAGAAAAAGCCGCTACAGAGACTGGAGCACCCGGATCAAACATTTGGAGGTTGGACTGGTAATTTTCTGCAGTTTTAACTCGAAGATTCTATACAGGGACTAAAAAAAAGATAAGTATAAAGTGTTATTATTATCGAAGATAAAATAACCTTTTTATCACATTTTTATAAAAATTAATAAAATGCCTTTTTTTCGTTGCAGGTAAGAAAAGCCGTACAGAACCCAGAGGTATAAGTGAATACACCTCATAATTGCTGAGAGTCAAGGTCTATGTGTGTGGAACATAGAAAACTTGGTCCTAAAGGATTTGGTAAGCACTAATTTAAGTTACACTTTCAACAATTTTCATACACTTTAAAGTTGATTTTCTCTAAATGTTGTTTTTACTGATTTCAGCTCACTGTCCGTAGGATTCTAAGTGAACGCATGGTTCTTTTGGGCTTAAACTCAAGAAGGATACTTTGTACAACTGTAGTTCTGGTATAAATGCAGGGATTTTGATTTGAATGTTTAGAAAATGTTTTATACACAAAAAGGTGCCAGAATAAGCAACAAAAAAAAGAAAAAATGCAGTTTTTTCATCGCCAAATCATTTCTAAACATTCAAATCAAAATCCCTGCATTCATACCAAAACTACAAGTGTACAAAGTATCTTCCTTGAGTTTGAGCCCAAAAGAACTATTCGTTCACTTGGAATCCTACGGACAGTGAAAAAGTTCACAAATTCTTGCACCGAGTGTCACAATGGGCCAGCAGGAATTATGAAGGTTTGAGCATGATAAAATTAAAGATATTTATGCTAAATATATCTGTAAAAAATTTTAAATAATTTGTTAAAATTTATGAATTTTTCTCAGAGTTCTTTTTTTCAGGGTTTGAAGGTGTTGACTTTTCGTAAAATGACTCGTATAAATTGGGAAACATATTTTGATAAAAATATTTGTTATGCGATCCCGCAATCATTTTGTATTATGTTACAATTTAAAAAGTGCATGTGTATCATACAATATCTAAATGTTAGCAACAAAATTTATTTTGTTTAGATAGAAGACCAAGTTTGTTTTTAATATGATTTCTTGCGGTAGCAATTAACAATATTTTTGCAATAAAATGAAATTGGGACAAGATCCAGGCCGGATCAGTCAACCGGATTTTGAGAAAATATAAAAACTGTTTTTTTTTAATTTTTACGGATCGTATCGAAGTTTATTGTTTAAAAATACCGAAGTACTATCTGAATATTGCTTTGAAAAATAGTACATATGCATAGGTTGCATGAGATTCAAATCATTTAATGAACAAACCCATATTGAACCTACGGCATCCCATTACATGCCTGATCAGGTACGTATATTCGTTCTTGGAACAGGGACGGATGGTTTGGTCCAGCGTGCCATAGTGAATTTCTAGTCGGAGTCGGGAGTGTTACAAGCGATTTCGTACAGAATAAGAAGCAGATCGCGATATCGCGTGTATCGATCGGCATCGATGGTATTTTATTGGCCAAGAGACGCTGTATATTCGTTAAGGCACACACGCGTAGTACAGCTCAGTTTAAATATGAATTATTGGAAATACATCAAAATAATATAATTTAATTTATTCATTAAGTTAAATTCGATTTGCTTAATGGTATACGTTTTTATAATATAAGCAAAGGCAATGAAAAATAAGTCATTCCGATTTATTTCAGAATTTTCCAAGCGCATTTTATACCTTGTGAATTCGTATTTAAAAATGGCGCAGTGCTGCCACTACAAAATTAGAAAAAAAACTGCGTTTGAAATACAAAGTTCTCGGTGTCGCCGCCAGGATACGACGTTTCGGAAGCCGCCGCTGGGATACGTTATTATTCCACTCAGCCATTGATTTAAAATAAAAAATTACTTCTGTCCTGATCCTTCATTCTTATATGTATACAGAGTTCTTGTTATAAAGTCTCGAGCGTAAACTCTCAATCGTGCAGAGTATACACCCAACTTTGAGAGTTAACCCCCTATATGGAGGAGTATATACTTAATATATAGGGTAAAATTCTTGATTACTAGAGTACACTCTTAATTATGGGAGTTAACCATTATTGAATATCGAGAGTTCTTTTCGCAAGGCAAGGCATAGAAATACAAAAATATAATTAAATAATACCTTAAATGTAACATGAAAATCAAAACCGTACCTGTACTTTTTGCAAATGTATCTCGACCAATCGGAACCTGCAAATAGTCCCTAGCCGATGTAGGTGGATGGGGAGCGTGAGTTAAAGCTTTCTGCACAAGTCCCGTCAAATTAGCAAGCTGTCTTTCCATGTATTCAACTCTTATTCTACCAACAGAAAAATTTCATTAGTATTTGTTCGATTGAGTTTTTAATTATAACTAGCTAATAACTTGCTCGCTTGTTCGATTAAAACATTGATTTAAACATTAAATATATATAATCTTCAAGTTTATAATAATATGAATATGAAATAAAATATATTAATAAATTAATATACTGTTATTTAAATAAAGTCTAACGTTAAAATCAAAAGTAATTATGTCACAATATAAAATAGATTAAATTTTAATATACCTGTGTTATATTTAATTCATATAGTCGTAAGTTAAGGCGAAAGCGACACCCTTAGCGTATAAAATAAGAAGCTCTGTAAGTTATACTAAAAGGCCAGTAGTACCATGGCACCATAAAGTATGTAAACAAAACTGACTTTGACCCCTATTCGAGCCACTGAGCCACTGGGCGGTCAAGGTCGAAATTGTTGACTCTCCATGGTGTCATTTGACTTAGAGAGGGCCCTCCACACTCTCTCTCTGTCTATCTAAAGTGCCTCTAATTTTCTGAGACACTATAAAGAAAGCCTCCCACTCTTTTCTTTTCTATCCAAAGTGTCTCTGATTTTTCGAGAAACTTGGAAGAGTGATAGAGAAGTTCCTTAAAAATCCACGCACACACATACATACACACACACACAACTCCGCTACGCCGGTCCCAAGCCCGGGGCCCTGCTGTACAAGCGGAGGGGAAGGATGGGAGTATCAACTTCGTTAAAATAACCAAGGAGCATCTGTCCCGGATGTTAGCATCTTGTTGAAGGGCTTCTTTCTGGGATATAGGATAGGGGAAGAAACCCCAAAAAGGAATCAAACATGATGAGTCAGTTAAAAATATTTCCTCAAGCGGGTAGGTGAAAGCCTCAATAGCCGGCGCAGGCTCCATGGATTTGAGGGCGGGCCAAACGCACAATGTTGTGGAAAAGAGACAAAGAGAAGATCTAAAAATTTTGAATATTATAATTATTGGAACAATTGAGTACGCAGAGGGCAGGAGTAACGTGCACGGTCCGATTACTTCTTGGAGGAGAATCTATGGGATCATGAACGAGCAGTATGGATAGTTTAGCAAGTGAGGCCAGTGCGAGAAGCACGGGCACTAATACGTCAACTCAACAAATGGCAGATTACAGGCAGTACAGGCAGGAAGCAATAAAGTAGTGCAGTGCCACAGATGCCTACGTCAACTCAACAAATGGCAGATTACAGGCAGTACAGGCAGGAAGCAATAAAGTAGTGCAGTGCCGCAGATGCCTAGGCTTTAGACACAGGAAGGATAAGTGCAGAACGCGGATAGATCAAACCTCTGCTTCAAGTGAGGGGGAGCTGACCACCGTCTTGCACAATGCCAGACATAACCAAGTTGCTTACTCTGCTAAGAGGCTGGCATGAAAGACAACGGCTGTAATCACATGGCTGAATTGGGGAGCTGCCGCGTGTTCAGGCGTGCCCTAAATACGGCAAAAAAAGGGCAAGATGAGACTGTCCAAAGGATGTCCGGACGATACTGCACAGAGGAGACGACCACACAATGTAGAAATAAGAAGACGAGTTTGATCCTGAACCCCTTATCACCTTAGTGGATGGGGATGTACGAAAATGTCAAAACTTCAAAGGAGAAGCCATCAAGGCTGATTAACGGGCCTAATGGAAGTATTGTTTAACGATCGTATTTGTGGGGTTCCGGTGTCGCAAGACCACTTGCGCAGAGCTTACTCTGCCTCCGCCAAAAAAAAAAAAAAAATAAAATTTTGTATTTACAGATATAATTCATTTATGCTTTCAAAATCATCGAAATAAATTTACAAATGTCTCTAGTAACAATTTGACAGTCAATCAAATCAGTTTTTGCCACACACATTGACAGTTGTATTGACCATCTTTTGCATAAGTTTCATCAATATCCATTGATTTTTGCAATAATAGTGCCTAATTTTCGAAAATGCATTTTTTCGCGTTCGGCATTGATTTTACACTTAACTAATTGATGAAAAAATAATTCAGGTGCATTTATGTGTAGGTAATTTAAGTATCTTTAACATAACATTAGTTATTTTTCGATCGATTGTCTACATTTTTATAGACACTGCAAAAACTAAAAAAAATGCGTAAATTTGCCACTTATATGCAAATTTGACAAATTTCCACCACTCTTTTTTAGTTAGTTTTTGGAAATTATCATTCTACATACCCTTTTTCGCCATAAAGTGCAGAAACATTGCTATAATCAATTTTTGAAAATATATTACGATTTTTCACCTAATTCGACTGGACTAGTTTCGCATATCCACCACCACCGCACACACTGCATCAAATAAAATTTGACACACCCGTAACAAAATTCGCGATTTCTACGCGGCAGTTCTTGTTTTGGCACCGAAAGAGCTTGTCGTTCAGCGCGAGTTAGGTTTTGTGAAAGTCGCATTCGACGATCGCGCACACGACGTATTTTATTTTTAATTTTCAAAAAAAGCCTCTTTTTATTTCAGACGTAATTTGCTCTGCTTTACTCGAGATAAATGGTCCTGAATGCCAAGTCGATGTAGCTGAGCTTCTTTTTAGGGTCTTTTGTAAAGTTATATGGCTCCTCTGCGTCCCTATTGCTGTTGCTACTGCTACTGTTTTGTTCATTTATTAGCTCGGAATTGCTTTCGACGCTATAAACACTCCTCACATGTCCTCCTTATTCTCTTCTGCGTTAACGGCCTCGTCTTTTTTAGTAGCAGCAGCAGCTTGTTCACCCTCCATAAAATCCTCTTCTTCTTCTTTGGCAACTCGGATTAGCCGCACCCTTGCAGCCTCTTCCTTATCAGCCTCCCTGCGCATCCTTGCAGCTTCCTCTTTCTACGCCTCATCTTCAGCCTAAGCCTTGGCCTGTCTTGCCCCCATGCATTTGACCTTCTCCTATTCCTTTCGGGCATGCCATACCTAATACATTTTGTCGTCGTCGTCAGTTTAAAATCTAGGTACAGCAGCTACAGCAAAATATCTCCGCTAGATAAAATAAGCGGTGCAACGTTAATAGGGCTACTCATAATAGCGGCAATTTTCTCGTCGATCGCTGTATCTTTAAGATATTGCGGTAACATAGGGTCGCATGGTGGTGGTGGTGAGAAAGCAACGCAGTGACGGTAAGCCGCGAGCATGTTTATCTCAGCTACACTTAATATTCGCATGTAAAAGGCAAAAATTACACATAATTACTTTTATAGCACGCTAACCTCAAAATGCCAACTTTATTGTCGATTTTAAGGTTGTCGTGCTATAAAATATCGTATGAGACTGTTGTGGGAGGTATTTTTCTACCTTGCTCGACCTTCTCGAAAAACCTCGAGCAAAGCGAGGTAGAAAAACATCTCCCACAACAGTGTCATAATATACTATAAGAGGACACAACACTTTTAAATTTGGGAAGAAAGAATTATAAGTAAAAATCTATCTACTATTATATTAAAATGCTTAATGTCCTCGTATGCCGTAAAGCCTTTCACATCTTTTCCCGATAACCTAACATCTATGATATAATTTTGGGCCTTAATAATTTCGGGTTATTTAAATATTCCTGTGTATCGTGAAGCCATTCATATCGATCCTCAATAACTGACATATTTATATCTATTAATATAATTCTTATCTCATTTGAATTTTTTGAAGTCCGTTAAACTGTGTAAGAACATAGACTTAAGAGTAAAAATTTCAGACCCGTCTCAACGATCGCCGAAGCGAACAGCGCCCCTCCACTAAAACCCATAAAGTCACAACAAGTTTGTAGCACAAAAGTCCAAATGAAAAACTATATACAAGACCAAAGCTAATATGACAATACGAAGCAAAATAAAAATTGAAGATCTTCAAATTTTAAAGGCCAGAACATACTGAGCAATCAAAAAATTTCCCCGGCTATCTATACATATTGGTACGCATGCGCGGGCTGCATTGATATATATCGGATATGTATATGAATATTATCGAACAAAATTATTATAATTTTTCGATACCCACTATAATTTTTCGACTGCCCACTTCTGAAGTTCAGGGCCGACTGAGGAATAGAAACCAGTTTCCCGGCTATTTATACATATTGGTACGAATGCGCAGATTGCATTTGTAAATATCAAAAATATTTATATATATATATATATATATATATATATATATATATATAAATATATATATATATATATATATATATATATATATATAGCATTATTTAGAGACATATATACATAAATAATTATATATATATGGGTCATTCTTTTTGAAACCGACCACCCCCGTCTGTCCAAAAATCAGAGGCTCGAAATGATTCCTGCCTGGGCTTAAAATTTAGCTTATTGTATCTACTTTCCATTACTGAGTGGCCATTTTGCGAAATTCAAAATGGTGGGCCGGTGCAGCTTCGACAGTACACGAATATGACTACGGAATAGCAGTTATATATCCTTAAAACTTGCAGGGGCAGAGAAAAAATTAATAACAAAACTTATTGGCATGTATTTTTTCCCGCTGAACACGAATCCACCCTTAGTTTTGGCCTCTGGGGCCACCTTTCGTCCATAACCTCAAAAAAGAGTCCAAAAATGCATTATTACATGGCTGAGACTCGCAAAAGTGGTCAGAAAATTAAGGAAGAAGCTTAAAAAAAATTCATGGAGATATCTTTTTATAGTGCTAAAATTCATGTATGGGTCCTAGAATAGCAGAGACCCTGTATCTTTGGCTAAAAATGAAGATATCCATAAATTTGTGCTAAAATGATTAAAATTCAGATTTAAAGCCTGTGGCAAAGCTTATGAATTGCTTGGAGAATTCATAAAAAAAGCACAGTCGTGCAAACATCAAAATAAAGAAAGTCATTGCAGAAGAAGATTGTTACATAATGTCCATCATGTAACAATCTTCTTCTGCAACAATTTACTTATACTAAAGGCGCTCCGTGGATCGTTTTCAGGCTTTTTAAAGCCTCGGTGACGGTTTAAGGAGTTGTGAAATGAAATGAAACGCGACAACGATCGACCAATCAACATCCGACCTGCAAGGATGATGTACAAAAGTAAGTAAGTAATACGCGCGTATAAGAAGTGCTGATTCGTAGGTCAAAGCACTCGCTCCGCTGTTCGGCGATCGGTTTCGTACTGTCCCAATTGGTTTAGAATACGTCGTCTACATGAGTACACGAATGCAGTCGTTCAGGCGTTATATATATATATATATATATATATATATATATATATATATATATATGTATATATATATATATATATACGTAAATGCTAAAGTATGTATGAACATGAGACATTACAATAGTATGTAACATAATAATTTCGATTGAAACAAAATTACAGATCTAAAAAGAAATATGATCTATCGAATAAAGTAAATTATAGTATATTGAATAATACAAGTTATACAATATTATAGTAATATTACAATATTATTTTATTTATAATATAACAAACACAGAATTGTTAGGATCAATTAAGTTTTGAATCAAATAATTGCTAACTAAAAACTTAAATAATATATTGATCAGATACAAACCATTTTTATGTACTTAATACGTATCTTACCATGCCTGTTTCATAAATATTAAACTGAGCCCATCATTGAACATAACAATTTTGAGTTTGTGTTATATTATGTTTGCAAAAAAATTGTTATAAACTTACTTTGATTAATCTCACTTTATTTTTAATATGTAATCCATTTTAATTGACATAGATACATACTATTATATTACATTTGTAACTCATTACACATTATGTTATTAACATGCACAGAAAAATAATCAAACTCGCCCAACCGTTTAATTTTTTGTGTATATCATTACAATATCATTTTCTTTAAATTTTTCTTGGACCTATGAACATTTATACCTAACAACAACCGAGCGACGTTAGGAGTGAGGTGACCCTGCTAGTGACAAAATTAAAGTAAATCATTTGAAATTATTTTTAGTGATATTCAGTATAAATACCTTTAACTTTACTGTGCTAAAACCTTAATTATTCCTGCTGGCTCATTGTGGTACTCGGTGCAATGTTTTGTGAATTTGTTCACTGTCTGTAGGATTCCAAGTGTACAAATGGTTCTTTTGGGCTCAGATTCAAGGAGGATACTTTGTACACCTGCAGTTTTGGTATGAATGCAGTGAACAAATTCACAAAACATTGCACAGAGTGCCACACTGCGGGCGAAGGGGTTGTGACCCTACCTGCCCTGGACCTGCTAAAAAACAGAGAAAGAGGGACTGCAGTACATTAAGGAAGAGGAAGGCCCACGAGCACGCTCGCGCGACTGTCTCATCCACTGAGCCAACGACCGTAACAACTATAGTGTTAGTGCTGGAGGACTACCCCAATAGTCCGATCACCCTGGAGTTGTTCCAAAAGTTCCAGGGTGCGGTCAGAAAGAATGTGGATCTTTAGCCACCAAATACATGGCCCAAATTCAACGCCTCCTACTGTAAGAAGTAGCCACTCTGGAGTTGCTCTGGCACTAGGCTCAAAATAGAGGTGGGGGGGGGGGGGACTACTCCAACAAAAGATCAAGATCGTCGCCCAGTTTCCTGGTCCGGCAGAGAGGCTGGTGGTGATCTTGAAAAGGTTGGAGGGCTACAAGCTCTTCCTAAAGACAAAAGCGTGGAGGGTCGTCGAATCCAAGGTCGGGAAGAAGGGGGAGGCCGGTGCGTAAAACAGACAGCTCCTAGTACTGACCTGAGGCTGTCCTGAGCTTAATCAAGCTCCTAAATAGACATTACACTACTACAGAGGAGAAGACGCTAAATCTCCTTGTACAAACGCATTTTTCCAGCTTCGTAGGGGGCGGGGACGGGTGACCTGTCATCTGATCAGGACCGCAGACCAACGTGCACCAAGCTGAGCAAAAATTGACTGCTGGCCGGATGAATCGTCACGCTTAAAAGGGTGATGTGGGTTATAAGGCCCCCGCAGCATAATTGGTTTTGATTTAGGTTCTGTACGTACACGGAGAGAGGTCGTCAGCTACGGCAATGCTGCCAGCAGAGTCGAAAAAACAACTGTCTGAGTTTGATAAAGATGGTGTTGTTCTTCCATTATTTGGTTATTATGATGACGTTGAAACCGGCAATTCTATGGGATCTCACCCGAAAATAAACGAAGTCGGAGCAGTGTACGCTACGATTCCGTGCTTGCCAACGAATTTCACATCAAAACTGGAAAGCATTGTCATGTCAGATATTTTCTACAGTAATGATAGAAAACAGTACGGTAATGCACTGATCTTTAAGTCGTTCATTGGAGACCTGAAAAAATTAAGGGAAGAAGGCATAGAGATACAAATCTGCAATAAGAAGATTAAAGTATACTTCATAACAAGTTTAATACTTGGGGATAACCTCGGATTAAATAGCCTGCTAGGGTTTACATCTTCTTTTGCTAAAACTATGTGGTGTCGAATATGCTATGCTAGTCCTGATATGATACATTTTTTGACGAATGAAGACGAGCGTTTGTTAAGAACTGTTGAGTATTACGAGAACGATGTAAAAAAATTATGCGTATCTGAATCTGGTGTAAAAGAAAAATGTATTTTCCACGAAATAAAGATTTTAATGTCATTGTAAACTCTGCTGTAGACGTTATGCATGACGTTTACGAGGGAGTATGCAACTATACATTGGCAGAAATTATATTAAGATTTGTAGTAGACGAGAAACTGTTTAGTATAGATGTATTGAATTATAAATTACGATCCACGAATTTTGGCTTCGGAACATCTAATACACCACAATTAATTTATTTAGACTATGTAAAAAAATAGAAGACTGAAAATGTCGGCATCTGAATCATTTTTTTTGTAGATATTTGGGTATAATTGTCGGAGATTTAGTTGCACGCGATAATATTCACTGGAAATTGCACAAGAAGTTAAGGGCAATTATTCATTTTATTACAGCTCCATCTCTCAAATACTCCGAAATTTTACAGTTAGAAACTTTAATTGAAGAATTTAATGACATGTACATTCAACTTTTTGGATATTTGTTGCTAAAATTTCACCTATTAGTTTACTATACAAAGATAATTTTAAAAAATGGACCCGTTAGTAAATCATCATCAATGCGATTCGAATCTTTTCATCGCATTATAAAAGCAATCGTTTTCAATTCTTCTTCGCATGTTCAAATTTTGAAATTTGTGGGTACAAGATATTTATTAAGTCTTATGAATTCTCAGTTTTCAAAATATGAAAATGATTACATATCTTTTAGTTCAAAGGAATCGAATGATTTATCAAACGATTTTGTCTCGTCATCAAAAACCAAGTATGCCGTTAATAGTATTACTATAAATAATTTTAATTATTCAAAATGTACTGTGATTAGCCTAAACGTTGTTGATAATTTGCCTGTATTTGGTAAAATTAACAATATTTTCGTAGTTGATAATAATATTGAATTTCAATATATACTCATAAACACAGTTGGATTTGATCCACCTTACTTTGCGTATAGCATTACAGTTGATGAAACTGAAGAAATGAAAACTGCCGAATACAGTTTATTGCCGCTCATACCGCGAGATTTCTAGCTGGCATGGAAAAATCAGTGCCGGGCAGAACAAAACACGCTGCGACGCAGCGCCCGAATTTGTGACTCGCACGCTGCCACATGGTGGGGGAAACGATGGCTTGAGCTGCTAGTCGGCATCGTCTGTGGCGTTACGCGCAGCGCTGCCGACTCTGCTAGCAGCATTGCCGTAGCTGACGACTTCTCTCCGTGTATATGCATTGTTTGGCGGGTAGACTAACTTTTGATTAAAAAATATGCCAATCTGATCAAACATTGCGTGTACAAAGTTATTCACAGGCCCGACTTTGAGATTTTCGGCTGGTGTATCAGTAACCGATAGTATTTGAACTGTCAAGTGCAGCATTGTGTGCGCCAGATCGATGTAGTGATCGGTTTAACTTGGAATTAAAATTTCCAAGGGTGAGTCACCCTATTGCAACGCCGGTACCCTAAGCGGGTCTTGGGCGTAATCGTCCAGAGCGGACGGGTGGGTGCCTATCACCAATACACAGCGCGTCCTCAGGTTGCGGATAGAGGAACTGCCCCTGAGAAGGAGGTTAACTGCGAATAAATCGAATAATCAGCCGCGGACAGCCGATAGGCCCGGGCGTTGGTGTAATGAGTCCACACTGGCGAACGCATTCATCTAGAAACACTACGCAAGCACCACCACAACAACGAACACTCAACAATATTTCCTATTTTCACTTTCCCTTTCTACCTCACTATATCTATATTCTATCTCTTTTAGCACACATTACAAAAATCCTGCTGTCGTGGAGAATGCGGGAGCGATGACAACTGCCCCGAAAGGGGATGTGTAGAATGATTCGCCACCTGGTCTTACGCGGTAACGAAGCCAGCGAAGGCGCGCTGCCTTGCAGGGGGGCGTTAGGATACGAGAATGATTCCGTAGTGTGTCCGACGATGAGTTGGCTCCGTCCTCATCAAAGTCGGAAAGCTCTCATACTTAATTCTAGAGAGGTATGGGGGTTATCACCTCTAGAACGGTTGACTCACCTGCGATCGGAACAGGATCCAAAACGCGCGGGTTTAACTTACTATCATGGCTCAAAAAAAACAAAACCAAACCAAAAACAATAGGGACTTAGTGGCGAGCGCGAATTAGATTTAGTAGCAATACAAGTAACTCGGTGGCAAGATAGCGGGATTTTAGCAAAAGATAACTTCACCTTTATATTCGAGGGGCGCGAGCGGACACTCCTTACGTACCGGACTTCTGGTTAGCAAAAGAATTATACACGCTGATAAAAGTTTCAAATTCGTGAACGACAGACTCTCGTATATCATCAGGAGCGTGGTACAATTACGTGGTTATTAACGGACATTGTCCTACGGAGGACAAAGAGGAAGAGGTAAAGGATCTTTATTACGAAGCTTTAGAACAATTAATCGACCAATTCGCGTCTTACGACACCAAAATAGTAGTGGGGGATTTCAACGCTAAAATAGGGAAAGAGGAAATGTTTAGGCCCACTTTAGGCAAGGAAAGTCTGCACGAAACCAGCAACGATAACGGTATTAGAGTCATAAATTTCGCGGCGGAAAAAGATCTTATAGTAAAAACTACGTGCTTTAAGCACAAGGATATACACAAAGCAACGTGGACGGAGCCACGCAAAATCAAATCAATCACTTCCTTATCGATAAGAGGCGCCACACAAATGTACTTGACGTAAGAACCTATAGGGGGGCGGATTGCGACTCGGATCATTTTCTAGTAGTGGCCAAATTAAGAGCCAAATTAGTAGCCGGGCAAAATAGTAAACGGGCGAACAAAGTAGAAACCTTCGACATTGAAAAGCTACGAAACGGGGTAGAGCGAATTCAGTATCAAGTAGAAATAAGTAACCGGTTTCATGTTCTCGAGGACACAGATGCACCGACGGAGGTAGATGACGACCCAAACAGTCTATGGGGGGCTATCGAAAGAACGATAAAAGAGGCCGCGAACAAAGTGCTAGGTGAAAAGAGGAAGCCAAAGAGCAAACCATGGTTTGACAAAGAGTGCGAACTCTGGTTTGAAAGGCGCAAAAAGGCTAAAGTAGACAGCGTTCACAATGGAAACGATAGGACCGTAGAAGAGTACCACGAAATAAGAAAGCAAGTGGGTGTGATTTACAGAAACAAAAAGCGCGAGTACCAAAAGAGCGAGATTAGAAAAATAGAAACTAACAGTAAGGAAAATAACCCGCGCGAGATGTACAAAGGAATCAACGCTATTAAGAAGGGTTTCCAGAGTAGATCGCAATTAATGAAAGATGAGGGCGGGAATCTCGTTACAAGCGAAAATGAACTGCTAAAGCTGTGGAAAGGATATTTTGATAAGTTACTAAACGTACATGAAAGCTGCGAGGAAACGGGAGATGAAATCCACACTGCTGAACTCCATATGGAAGAACCGACCTACAAAGAAGTAGAAGCCGCGATCAAAAAACTAAAAAACAATAAGGCCGCGGGAAACGATTCTACACCATCTGAACTACTTAAATATGGGGGCACCGCGCTTACATTCAGAATTTTTGAACTAGTATGTGCTATTTGGAAAAATGAAACGATACCGGAAAACTGGAAAGAATCCATCATCATACCGATTTTCAAAAAGGGAGATAAGACAGATTGCAATAACTACCGGGGAATCTCACTTTTAGCTACCTACTACAAAGTTCTATCAAACGTAATACAGGCCAGACTCACGCCCTTCGCGGAAGATATAATAGGAGAGTATCAGCGTGGATTCCGACGTAACAGGTCGACGAGCGATCAAATGTTTACTATAAGACAGTTGTTAGAGAAAAAATGGGAACATTGCAAAATAATACACCAACTATTTATAGACTTTATAAAAGCGTACGACTCTATCAAACGAAGCAAAATATATCAAATCCTTGTGCTCCTCGGAGTAGGCGGTAACGTATCCGAATCATTCATGATACGCGACGGTTTGAAACAAGGTGACGGTCTTTCTACGGCACTCTTTATCTTAACGCTAGAATATGTTGTTAGAAAAATGCAGACTAGCGGGCTAGGTGCAACCCTTAACGGAAAAACACAAATTCTGGGATATGCGGATGACTTGGACATACTGGGGGATAACGGTGTAGCGGTAGCGAGAAATGCGGAAATTCTCATAAATGCGGCTGAGGACACGGGGCTAGAGGTGAGCGAATCGAAAACGAAATATATGATCATGGACAAATTGGGCATTTGCGAAGGTGAGAGTGATCTTAGAGTCGGAAATTATACTTTCGAAAAGGTTAGCGAATTCAGATATTTAGGCACAACCATAAATGATCGAAACGAAATTAAAGCGGAGATTAACAAGAGACTTCATTCGGGTAATGCCTGCTTCTACGCCGTGAATAGATTACTAAAATCAAAACTGCTGTCTAGAAATGTAAAAGTAAGGATGTATAGGACTATAATAATGCCGGTAATTTTGTACGGGTGCGAAACCTGGGCGCTAACTAAAGCGGAAGAAAACCATTTTAGGGTGTTCGAAAATAAGGTTCTGCGGAAAATATACGGGCCAAAGAAAGATGAAGAAACCAGGGAGTGGAGGAAACTGCACAATGACGAGCTACACAATTTATACTCGTCACCGAATATAAACAGAATAATTAAATCGCGTAGACTAAGATGGGCAGGGCATGTGGCAAGAATGGGAGACGATCGCACGGCAGCGCGTATAATGAAAGGAAAGCCAAGCACACCGCGACCTCTAGGTAGACCTAGGCGCAGGTGGGGGGACAACGTAAAAACGGACTTAACTGAAATCGGGAGGGAGGGTGCGCAATGGATGGGCTTGGCACAAAATAGAGATACGTGGAAGGCTTGCGTAGATGAGGCAATGAACTTTCGAGTTCGAAATGCCACTTAAAAAAAAAAAAAGGGTGAGTCACCATCGTGGCTGAAAGACGAAACAGGTTTGTAGTATAGATAAGCGCTACTTCCGATTGATGTTTGAGTTAGGGGAAGAGTAAAGAGATCTAGCTCGCTCTTCATGCCCCCATTGCTGCACATGTGTAGCTACGCCATTGCTATCAATTCTTAGGTCCGATAATATCTGTCACACTTGTAACACCGCTTTACTCTTCTTTTTTCCGCTGTACCTTCTTCTTTACTCTGTTTGCTCGTTTTTTGGCTTTTGTCTTAAGGTGCGCGTTGCGCACCGGTGCACGGCTCTTTTTCGACTGCCGTTTACGTTTAGCAATAAGCCCTATATATCCGTTGCCAGTCATCATTTGATCGAGCTTGTTTTACGCTTTTCTTTTCAAATTCTTACCCGACTCTTTTAATCATTTGCTGTGCGCTTCTTTGAAATTAGTGACGTTATTAGTAACGTTGTCGATTACGATCAATCCTGCGCGAAGAGCTTCATTGCCGAATGTTTTGGCACCTCGCGCAAGATGAGGCGCTATTCGGCGAATAATCAAGCCGTAAAAGCTTTTTGGGTATTACCCAAACATCGATGGTAAGGCGCTCCTGATTTTGTTACACCTATAGATTACGCTTAATGTGAAGCGTAACCGTCAGTGTCCCGTACACGAATGGTATTTTTTCCGTGTCGATCTCTTATATCGATTAAGATATTTTGAAAAGAGTGCTGCAACAGTGGAATGTAATGGATCGGCGCAAACTGCTTAACCATGTATGTGCCAAATTTATACTTTGAGTTTTCAAAGGCTCCTATGCGCAAAAGTGCTGCTTGCCCTATCACTGACTGTGTACGGAGTGCATATGTCCGTATAAACGTAAAGTTGATCGGGCACGACATGTGCCAAACAGGCGGGTCTGCTTCCCACGTTATTGTTTATACCCAAATTTGATGTTACAAAAGTCCCCGTTTGTATATGGACGTCGTCTTCGAATCCAAACATACTGCAAATTTTTTCATTAAATGTCGTATAATGCGGATCTTTGCATTCACATGTACGTCTCAAAACGTAGTAACCTTTCTGAAATTTAGTCGATGCAAACATTTAATGCTGTCGAAAATCTCGCGCTTTGTTTAATTCCTCGGCTAGTTAATCCAGGCTCTCGTATACTCAATAATGAAAGTTGTAGTACTGATCGCCGTCTTTGCTGGTCTCACTGCCTAGCGTAAAAGTGTTGTACGCCTCGGATTCTTGAATGTGCATAACAGTGCGCGGTACGTGAATTTCGGCTAGGCCCACGTGCCAATCTCCAGTCAGCCTTATTTCGCCGCACAGATGTGTGGTGAAGCAAGTCGTTGCGTTGTCGGAAAAATTGCACAAGCTGCTGTTACTTGGTAGCACTAAATAAAACTCATCCACGTTATCCATATTTTAAATGCCTTTGACTTCGCACTCCTTTACCCAAGAGTTATATTTATCAAGATATTCCAACCACTTGACAAACAGTTTTTTATTTCTGCGACCCTTGCTTTTAATAACACGTTCAATTTTAAATTCTTGATCGGCTAGCATACGGGCGGCACCTACGCGCACCAATTCCTCGTTGTAGAAAAATCCGTCAATGATTTTCCCATTAAGATCTTCCAATTCGTATGTGAAGATTTGTCCCTGAGTTATGCGTTTGATTTTGAAAATTTCTTCGCTATATTTCTTTTCGAATATTTCCGAAAAGGTGCCCTTGGACCGACTGATACGCACTTAGTCATTGACCCTATATTTAGGCTGTATAAGGTGCTTCTTTTCTCGGGGGTGGCGCTGTTGTTCCGCGTTGGCGCGGCTTTGTACGCATTGCGGAGGTTAACGTCGACAGACTGCATATTCGTAGATGTGAGAATCGTGTTGTTGTTTGCATCGACAATTTTCTGCATCACGTCAATGTAACGCTTGGTGTTGCGATGGGTAAAATACCTCCACATTCGCTTTTTTAGTGTGAAATTCACACGCTCAACTACGGCCGCTTTGATATCAGGATTTCGAGCAATGCGAAAAAAATGTCTTTTTTTTGAGAATTTGTTGGACAGCGCTACAGACGCCTCCTAAATATTGTCCATGTTGGTGACATTATAATACAGTCTAGAACATTTTTTGCGTATTTAATGATGAAGCATGTAGGTGTCTTGGTTACTCAGCCACTCGTAAGTGTGCTTCTTTTCTCTGCCCGTTAAAGATTTGCCTCGACGCGAACAAGATTTTGAGCACCGCCGTAGCCAGCCTCGTGTCCGGGATCGTAGTACTGTTTCTCGAATTTCATACTGGTAGATTTGATCATCTTTTTTGTCGCGTCT
The DNA here is from genome assembly GCA_037356405.1 of Nasonia oneida. Lineage (NCBI taxonomy): Eukaryota > Metazoa > Arthropoda > Insecta > Hymenoptera > Pteromalidae > Nasonia > Nasonia oneida. The sequence continues at coordinate 58,973 of JAZHPH010000094.1, forward strand.
GGGACGTAGCTACTGAACCCGCACTTTTGCGTTTTCTCGCCTTTATTCGCGTTGATATTTGTCGAATCATTTTGGAGTAGTATTGCCGACGAATTCATCCGGTGTTTTGGGGCTGGCGATAATCTTTGCAAATTAAAATTGTCCAGCACTGGCTCGTACTGGTCGCCCTGTTTTTGCTTCACCAATACATCGCTCAGTAAGTCTGCGATATTTAATTGAGGCGCAAGACTACCATGTATGATAACACTGCCTGTATCGTTTCATTTGAGACGATCAGGCTCGTTAGCCTGCCAGTATTTTAGCAGCAAACGTGCCTTTTTCTGATGAATTTTCGGCATACTTTTGATAATAGTTCCTTCCGGCTGAGGCGTCGCGAGATTCTCATCGCGAGGCTCTTCGATCTGCTCGATCTACTTAAAGAAAAGAAATCCACGCAGCGTTTACAAGTAGTTTTTACACTTTTTTTCTTCACTGGTAATTTTTTTTTTGAATTAAGAATCTGGTACATTTCTCCGTCTAATCGTGATAAATTATTCCAGGGTGTTTGTACACTACCCTCGGACGGTAGGGACGGAGGCGTCTGCTGCTGCTGCTGCTGTTGCAGGTGCGCTGACGTAGGTTGCATGATATTTTGTAAACGCTCGGCTATCGCCTCTAGTACAATAATCATTTTTCACGCGTGCTCCACGTCGTCAGCGTAAAATTTTTGAAAAAATCGTACTGATGAGCGGCTCGAGAAGCAGTGGTAAGAAAAACCCACTGCTCGACGATGGTACGTCAATGAGTTTTCGCAAGACTTGTTTGTGCTTCTTTAGCCGACGCTTTTGGTTTTTCTTGATTTCTACCACGCCGTGCAAAACGTTAAGCACGTACTCGCAGATACACTTTATAAGATTTATATCGGCTGTACGTAACAGTGTGTCACGCTGTTGAGCGTTTGCGTGGCAAAGAGCGTTCAGGAGCGCGACGTGCTTCTTTGAAAATTTTTTTCCATAAACGATGCATGGATCGCTGCGCGATGTTTGTTTAGCCATCGCTACTGAGAGACTGATTTTCATAAGCAGTGCTCGCCCTCTTTAATAATCATAATTTATCGACTTTTGCGCAGTAAGTAGGTATATTGTGGCTGATCGTCAGGAAAAATGCTCGTGTGGAAACGAAACTCGTCCAGTGTATCTTGATCCAAGAGCAAGTAGCTGTGCGGCTGACTGCATGTACGCCTCTCGAAGAAATTTAGGATCCTCCGGATAGACTTGCCGCCTCAAGTACTGTATTTAAGCACGATCTCGAGGGTTCTTGAAGAGTAGGATGTAATTAGAATTGAGCGATAAATCACGCTGATTTGAGCCCTTGTAAAAAAGATATTGACTTTAAATTATCATTATCTTTGATACTACCTTGATTAAACCTTGATTTCAACCTTGATATCAACCTTGATTTCATTTTAATCAAAACGAATATTAAACGTGAATTGCAGGTTTAACAGGATAAATATTGATAATGCGTAAGTAAAGGCATCAATTGTTAAAATTTATAATCTATACGAATAACAATTTAAGAACGAAAATTGAAAATAGCTGATCCAAAATGATCGACCACAGCATGCGTTTTTGTACTATACGGCTCTGAAAATTTGTTTCTTGTCGTATTTTTGCCATCGCTAAACCAAAATTTGACGATGAAAATTCAAAATGGCCGATCCAAAATAGCCAACACATCAGATCTAAGATTTTAGGGTCGCTAAACACGAATCTGATATCAGATTTGCAAAATTATTTATTTAAACGATGCTGTTTATGCAAATTATTGCAAAATTAAGGATTTAACAAACACTAGTGTTATTCTAGGGATTTTAAAGGTTGCGGATCACAAATCTGTTACTAGATTTGCAAAATCTTTTGTTTCAACAATTGTCTTTACATAAATTATGGCCAAATTTACCTTTGTTTTATATGATTCAGAAAAAGGATCAAATATATACCGTTTTGGGGGTCGCTAAACTCGAATCTGATAACAGATTCGCAAAATTATTTTTTAAACAATGCGGTTTATGCGAATTATTGCAAAATTGTGAATTTAACAAACACTAGTGTCATTCTGGTGGGTTCTAACGGTCGCTGATCACGAATCTGTTACTAAATTTGCCAAATCATTTGTTTTAACGATTGTTTTTAAATAAATTATGGCGGAATTCAGCTTTTTTATATGATTTACAAAAACGATCAAATATATACTGATTTTAGGATTGCTAAGCACGAATCTAATATCGAAATTCTGTTTTTGTGGCAAAAAAATATTAATTGCTCCATATTAATACATTTTTTATTTCAAATATGTATTGGCACATCGGGGAGAGGCGAGAATTAAATGTAAGGCCAAAATTGTTCAACTGGCGTTCTCCACACGCCCTTTTTAAGAAAAGCATTCACCAAAAGACTACGTTAGCACATCGGACGAAGGCAAGCAAAGCGCGGAATGAATTTAAACCCAAAATAACTTATTCAAACTACACCTCGGCACATCGAAGGAGTGCGAGCTGAGCGGCGAATAAATCTAAAACCTAAATGTGTAAAGCCAATTACCCCATGCTCCCCAAGTACAATAATTTCCTTTAAAAACACGTCGGGACATCGAAAGAAGGCAAGCAAAGTGATAAATAAATGTAAACCCAGAACGCTTAGACCCAATTACCTCAGGCTCTCTGAGGGTAATAATTTATTTAAACTACACCTTGCACATCGAAGGAAGACGAGCAAAGCGAGGAATAAATCTAATCCCAAAATACTGAAACCAAAGTACCTCTCACTTCCCGAGTGCAATAATTTATTTTAAAAATACGTTGGCACATCGGAGGAAGGCAAGCGGAGCGAGGACTAAATCAAAACCCAAAACTTTTAAACCTACTTACCCCACACTCTCTGAGTATAATAATTTATTTAAACTACACCTCGCACATCAAATGTTTCCTTACTTCGATGTACAGAGGCGTAGTTTAAATAAATTATTCAATTCTGGGAGCGTTGGGTAGTTAGGTAAATGCACATTAGTCTTAGATGTATAGACTACAGATATACTAAAACTGCACTCCTCAGGAAACTAGCGGGTGAGGATTCATACGGCCCGTAACCGCTGCTAATATCCGAGTAAATAATGCTCTTAATATAGTTACATCTATGAAAATCTATCATTTTCATAGATGTAATTTTTTTTTTTCAATGTTCTTTCTATTTAAAAAAGTATATTTATTGTATAGAACGTTTGAAACGGACACTACTCTTCTTGGTAACGTTTGAAACGGAACTACTCTTCTTGGTCTTGTGCTCGTATAAGATTTTAGAGATTTTTTGAAGAGCAATGATCATTTACTGATCTGCGTCTGGATTCTGACAGCAGATCACAAATAGAAATTTGATTCTATATAATAGTATATTCTCCTAATATGTAATAGGTCCGGGATACCAGGTAGTACAAAGTTATTTTAATAATTAAAGTATGTTATTTCTTTTAAATCAGTAGTCTTTTAAGATAGAATATTGCGTAAATTGCAAGTATTCTTGGTAACAGAGAATTTTATACGTTCGCTTTGATTATACAATATAATTATAAGAAAATACGCTTTATTTTGCGTTATTGGCTTTAGATCACGATTTTCTAAGTATACAAATGATTTGAAATTATTTTATGTTTCGCTAACTGATACGCGTTAGTTGCGTTATCAGGTTCGAAAAAATTATAAGTATTTAGAGATACAGACATTTTATAAGTTTGAGAAATATTCGAAAATATTCTAAGTCTTCTACCTGCTCAAGGCATAAGTTGCTCAAAAGCAGCGACTAGGCGCTTTAGTTGCACTGGCGCTTAAGTTGCGCTTCGGCTAGCTCATACGGGTCCTTATATAGGCCACGGAGAGAACAAGTATCGAGCCGCCGGGAAAACTCTCACATTTATATCTACACACATACATTCACACCTATATACATTTATCTACTCCTTCACTGGTTATAATCGCGCTGCAACGCTCGACGCTTGATATGTACAGGTGTACATGCGTGTTGCGCGCTCTCCCCGCTTTCTTGCTGCTTCCTGCTGCTGCCGCTGGCTGGCTCATGGCGCTGCTGTTGTTCTGTTGCTATAAGCTCAGCTGTCAGTTGTAGCGCGTAGCGTTCATATAGAAAGTGATGGAGCGCAAGAAGGTCTCGTACAATCTAAAATGTTATTCCATAAAATTAGGTATTTATTATTTTTTATAATTTTATGCGGAACTTTTACGGGGTGCTACAGGTTTTCGCCTTCACATGCCATCCTCCTATGTGCTGGAGTATTCACTAAATGAGTATTCTCCCATGAAAATTCGCGGCGTGTGGGGTAGGTGAGTTTACGAGCTTTTATTTAGAGGCTACCCTTGCTTATTAGATAACTATTCTTACATAAACAATTGCGGGACCCGTAGGTAGGTAGGTTTGAGAGCTCTACTTTTAGATCGGCAAAAGTGGAGTAGTTTGGTTTACGCATTTTAGTTTTGGATTTATTCCTCACTCAGCTCGCCTTCCTTTGAGGTACCGACGTGTTTTTAAAATGAATTATTGCACAGTGGGGTAATTGGATTTATGCAATTTGGTTTTAGGTTTTATTCACGCTTTGCTCGCTTTCCTTAAATATGCCGAGGTGTAGCTTAAATAAATGATTTTCTTTGGGGAACATGGAGTAAGTAGGTTAAAATGTTTTGGGTTTATTTCTCGCTTTGCTATATTACTACACTCGGAAAGCGTGAGGTAATTGGGTTTAAGCGTTTTGGGTTTAGATTTCTTTTACGCTCTGTTTGCTTTCTTTCGATGTCTCGACATGTTTTTAAAGTAAATTATTGTACTTGGAGAGCCTGGGGTAATTGAGTATACAAATTTAGGTTTTAGATTTATTCCTCACTTTTCTTGCCTTCCATCAATGTGCTGACATGCTTTGGAATTAAATTATTCTACTCGGGGAGGGTGGAGTAATTTAGTTTACACAATTAGGTTTTTGATTTATTCCTCGCTCTGCTCGCCTTCCTTCGATGTGACGACGTGTAGCTTAAATAAATTATTAAACGCGGAGAGCATGAGATAATTGCGTTTAGATTTATTCCTTAATTTTTTTGCTTTCTTGAGATGTGTGAGGTGTAGCTTAATAGTATATTGTGTACTAAGGGCGTAAAGCGGGATTCTTTAGGCCTGTAACGGTTTAACTTTCCCCAAGAGACTGGATAGTCTGTCGGTTCCAGGATCAGGATAGGGGAAAGGAGCAAAAAAGAGTCTTTTTTTATATTCTCAACAATAACAAAATATATTTCTATTGCGGCCGCCTTCGCACGTATTGACATGTGCGAGACTTTTTCTATAGCGGTTGTGTCTACAGACTTAAGGTCCGTGTGCATAAAAGCCGACCTAGCCTAGTTGGTAGACCCTAGTGATTTTCGCGGCTAAGTCTACAATGACGGATTGTTTGGTCGCAACTTATCGGTTTACCCTGAATATGTCTTAAACTCTATGGATTCATCTATTCTAGCCTTAAAACTAAAATACGTATTTACATGTGCGAGACTCGTGTCTCGTCACAGGCCAAGTGTGAAGTTTGCAGTACAAGTCAAGGCGAGTTAGCCCGAGCCGCAGACGAATATTGCAACCACACAAGGCCAAAATGCCCGCTCAGAACACCTTGGTGCACACCATATTTTTTGTAATGCATGTACTGATTTTCGCGTTTTAAACGCAGCAATTTTTTTACCCGCCGGTGTGAAAACGACCACTTTTGTCCCTAATTTTAGGTCAAAAAACTAACTAGGGTAATTGGGTTAACACATTTAGGTTTCAGATTTTTTCTTGCTTTGCTTGCCTTCTTTCAATGTCCCGACGTGTTTTTAAAGGAAATTATTGTACTTGGAGAGCCTGGGGTAATTGAGTATACAAATTTAGGTTTTAGATTTATTCCTCACTTTTCTTGCCTTCCATCAATGTGCTGACATGCTTTGGAATTAAATTATTCTACTCGGGGAGCGTGGAGTAATTTAGTTTACACATTTAGGTTTTAGATTTATTCTTCGCATTGCTCGCCTTCCTTCGATGTGCCGACGTGTTTTCAAAATAAATTATTTTATTCGGGGAGGGTGGAGTAATTAGGTTTACACATTTAGGTTTTAGATTTATTTTCCGCTCAGCTCGCCTTCTTTCAATGTGCAAGGTGTAGTTTGAATAAATTATTACACTCGAAGAGCGCGTGGTAATCGGGTTTAAGCGTTTTGGGTTTAGATTTCTTTTTCGCTTTGCTTGCCTTCTTTCAATGTCCCGACGTGTTTTTAAAGCAAATTATAGTACTCGGTAATTATTGTAAGCAATTAATATTTTTTTGCCACAAAAACGGAATTTCGATATCAGATTCGTGGTTAGCAATCCCAAAAATGGTATATATTTAATCCTCTTTGTAAATCGTATGAAAAAAGTAAATTTCGCCATAATTTATGTAAAAACGGTTGTTTAAACAAATGATTTTGCAAATCTAGTAACAGATTCTTGATCAGCGACCTTTAAAACCCATAGATAACACTAATGTTTGTTAAATCCTCAATTTTGCAATAATTTGCATAAACAGCATTTTTTGAAAAATAATTATGCAAATCTGTTATCAGATTCGTGTTTAGCGTCCCTAGAATCTTAGGACTGATGTGCTTTCTCGATTTTTGCGTACTTTCCCATTATTAAAAATACGACAAGAAACAAATTTTCAGAGCCATATAGAACAAAAATGCATGCAGTGGTCGGCCATTTTGAATTGTCATTGTCAAATTTTGGTTTAGCGATGGCAAAAATACGACAAGAAACAAATTTTCAGAGCCATATAGTACAAAAACGCATGCCGCGTTCGGTCATTTTGGATCAGCTATTTTCAATTTTTTTCTTAAATCGTTACCGTATAGATTATACATTTTAACAATCGATGCCTTTACTTATGCATTATCAATATTTATCCTGTTAAACCTGCAATTCACGTTTAATATTCGTTTTGATTAAAATGAAATCAAGGTTGATATAAAGGTTGAAATCAAGGTTCAATCAAGGTAGTATCAACCTTGATATAAAGGTTGATATCAACCTTGATATTTTTGAAAGGGATACGCGTGAATGTCGTGTATTACGAGTTTTAACCATAAAATAGGGTCAAAATTTTCCTATTATGCTTGAACCGTTCACGCGAAATCTCCGAACGTAGTGATTCCGCTCTTCTACGATAGCGAAACGGAAACTAGGACCCCGAACATTTGTTGTATACTTGTTTTCTACAGCACTTGTTACTGTTATTAACACTCTATGCGCCTTGCCTGTCGTCGAAGTCATATTCGTCGTCGTCGGTGTGCATACTATCGTCACTACGCACAGTACCGTTACTAACACTATCACAATGCAAATTTTCTCCATCGCTAGCGGCAGTGATGCTGACGCGGCGCACAGTGGGCCAGATAATAAAAAAAGTGATCACGGGCTGTCTTCACTCGAAGAAATGCTTGAAAAAAAATTCAAGGGGAGGAAAATCTTCGTCAGAATGCCTAGTTTCCGAATCCGTTTCCCCCGAAACCCGCGGACGTCTATATTTTTTGTCCCACCTCAAAACCTGACCTCATTTTTAGAATGACCTTTTTCGATTTTACCGATAATACGTTAGATCGTTGTATTTAACATTTTTAACCATAATAAATGAGATGTGGGCACAGTATTTACTAGCGTGCACTTATATACTATATATAACAAAAATATATATATGTATATATAGGTCGTTCATGGTCAAATCAAAGATCAAAAATTTGTTGCTTCTTCAACCTACGGTAAATATGTTCCTGAAACAGTTTCCAGTGCACCTGAATTTTTTCAGATTTTTAAATTACTTCTTACCAAAATGGTAGGGAGCCAAAGATGTCAATTTTGGAAATAATTGGGTTTTCAGCACTAATTAATTAATTCATAGCTCTTCAGGGAAGCATTTTTCACTATAAACATAAATATACATTTTTTTGTAAAATTTTCTGAATTTTTCAATAAAAGTACCCTTAAAGTCATATATGTATATTTATTTATACAACGTAAGGGTGTAAAGATGTGCATGTGTAATAAATAAATAAATGCATACACACACACACGTGTGTCTATGCCCCCATATATATACATATTTATATATATATTTTTATACATATAAATACATACATATATACATATATCAACTTGATAATTATAATAACAAAAGAAAAAACATGATGATAATGTTTGTAACTGTATTTTTAATAATAATCGTTTATAACTATAATTATCAAATTGATTTGATATTTTCACTAAGTATTTATTTTTCTTAGAGTATAATTCCTAGTTTTTATTTTTTGCGCACAGTAGATGTCAAAAGTACAAAATTTTTTTTTTATAAATTAGTCCTCGAAGTTTAATTTTGTCGGATGAAAACTCATTTCAAAATTATGCTGATTAAAAGAAATCATTGTGCGCATTACATTATGTAATAAAAATATTGTATAATGTAATATAAAACTGATTTATCAAAACTTGCCAATATTAATACAAGTTATGATATTTTTGTAACGGTGCTTTCATTAATAATCGTTTATAGCTTCGTTTAGAACTACAGTTATTAAATTATTTTATTATTTTTCGCAGAAAGTATTTTACTATATTTCATTTAGCTTAGAGTAGGATATTCCTGGATGTTATTTATTAATGCGCGGTAAAAGTTAAAAGTACATAGTTTTATGTTTTTAAATCAATCCTCGTAGTCTAGTTTTGCCTGATGAAAACGCATTTCAAATTCATTCTTGGTTAAGAACGATTGTTTGCGATCACAAACAGTATTTTGCAAAAGCATTCATTTAATATAAACGCCAAGAAATTTTTTAAATTTTAAAAGATAATTATACATTAGATTTTGCAAAACAAGCTGATGTAGTTGTGTCTTACTTGAGTAATAGTTCAGAATTAAGTGTTACCGAAAAGACTGAAGTCTCTTTAATATTATGGAAAAATTTCTTCAACAATGTTAAGCGTAGATTATCTACTCTCCCAAAAAATAAAAGAAATTATAGTGTTTTCGAAAATAAATATGCTGAATGGCTTAAACAAGATGTCGAATTTAATTTAGTGCAAATTGAGAAAAATGCTACTAAAGCAGGTAAGATATATTCATCAGTATATTATGATTATTTTGGTAAAAAGTACCATTTTGGTAAAAAGTAATTTAAAAATCTGAAAAAATTCAGGTGCACTGGAAACTGTTTCTGGAACATATTTACCGTAGGTTGAAGAAGCAACAAATTTTTTATCTTTGATTTGACCATGAACGACCTATATATACATATATATATTTTTGTTATATATAGTATATAAGTGCACGCTAATAAATACTGTGCCCACATCTCATTTATTATGGTTAAAAATGTAAAATACAACGATCTAACTTATTATCGGTAAAATCGAAAAAGGGCATTCTAAAAATGAGGTCAGGTTTTGAGGTGGGACAAAAAATATAGACGTCCGCGGGTTTCGGGGGAAACGGATTCGGAAACTAGGCATTCTGACAAAGATTTTCCTACCCTTGAATTTTTTTTTCAAGCATTTCTTCGAGTGAAGACAGCCCGTGATCACTTTTTTGATTTTCTGGCCCACTGTGCGGCGCGTGCTACCGCTGCTTCTGCTAGTAGAGCTAGTCAAATCGTCATCAGTTTTATTTTCACTCCGTATACGTCGTACATCTGAGCCGCCGCCGCCACCACCACCACCACCACCGCCTACTTGCGGCGTATATTGGTTACTTCTAGATCCATTTGCAACGTTATCAGGAGTAGGATACATTTTTCTGGTTCTGCGTTTGGCAAGCCCCTTGAATAAAGTTTCACAATCAATCCCATTATTTTATTTAACGTTTACAGCACTCACTTACACGCGCGTAATTTATGTACATTAAACATTTCTTTTTTTTTAAATTATATTTCTAAAATATCGCTAAAAGCGAAACGCTTTGCTTTTCACATAAAGCACTCGCCGATATTTAAAGGCTCAATGATGAACACACACATACACGCACAAACACACACAAAGTATGCAGATATTCGAATATTGTTGATAAATTCATTAAACTGTAATGGGGTAAGACTTGACGATGAGAGGAAACATCGTCTTTTTTCCGGATCTAATTACCGATTTATCGGATGGTATTTTCAATATACTGACCATGCTTTATAGAAGAAATTCGTATTCTATTGAAACAGATCAATTTTTCAGATTCGTCAATTGCATAATCTAAATAAAACTACTCAGTTTCATTCGAATACTTTTATTGATCTGCTGCAGCAAAAAATAATGTTGAATTGTAATGACTATTGATTTGTGTATAAAGATTTTAGGGATTGTAATGATAATAACATATAAAATTTATAAGTTAATAATACGATTAGAAAATAATAATCAACGGAACCTTATTCGCAATAGCATATTCCAGCTAAGGAAACAGACTAAACTATTCCTGATAAACGCTGCTGCACTACGGGATAATACTTATTTAACGCGGTGGGTCAGTATTAATTATTAGGCCTAATCTTCAGTCACGACAGCACTTCCATCTGTCTAGCAGCTACGACTATGCCAAAGCCGGAATGGCAGTACGACACTGTAACGTACGACAGTCCCGCCATTTACGACATGTTGTATGACACTTATAACGGTTTATGTCGCGTTGTTGCGGCCTATAGTTTTGGACTTGTTGAACGACAACAGCGCCACTGTGTGCTCTCTCAAATAGATGTGTTCTTATCTAAATAGTTGTTAATTCTGTTACTATAAGGGTAAATGAGATTTATATTTATGGAGCAAATTATATTATTCTGTGCGTTAAAAGTACAAGCTAATGTATTTTAGTACACTCCAAATTTTCAGATTTTCCGTAAAAGCCATGGAGTCATGCTAGCAAATTGTGTAAGGAGTAAAGATGCCTTTAATTACTAATAGTGTTATTCTATAGTTATATTTATGTAGTTTATGATTCGAATCGTTTGTCCAATTTTAATACTGAAGTTTACACTCCATATTTAGTTAGTATTTTAGATTTACGTTTGTTTTGACTTTTCAATTTCAAATTATAAATTATATTGCATATATTGTTGGTGCATAATAATATTGTTTGATAGTTATTATTTTTCTCTAATTATTAGTGATATATGTGCGTGTATGTATATAATTTGTTAAATTGCACAAGTGTTCCATGTATGCGTATCCTGCCTCTAATAAAGTACTTATATGGAATTATTAGAAAAGTGATTTATTATAAATTAAAAACAAAAATTATTTTTTAAACTTTTTCTATTAAGCATTTACTTTATGGAATTTATTTTATTGTTGCAGGTTCTTCAATGTTTATGATGTTTGTAGCAGATGAATTTTTCTATCAGCCACTTGACTAGTAAAGTATATTATTTTTAATTTATTCAAATTATTATTTATCTTGTATATAAATGATTTTGTTGCATTTTATTGCAAAGTATAATGTCATTGATATTTCATTATAGTCAAAAATTGCATAAAAATTTGTTCACGAAGCAAGTTTCCAATTTGAGAGTAGTCATGTCCATCTGTTTTCCACCTCATGCCATGATAATTATGTTTAAGCCAATTGTTTTCCCTTTGCATTATGTCAGAGTTTTTTCCATGAGAAGGGATTTTTGAATGTTAGAAAAACAGGATCACTATTTTCGTTGAGAGATATGATTGCTATTTCCTTTAGAATATAATGTTCTTCGGTTTGCTTGAAACCAGTCATGTCTACTGCATACTCCATTATTCGGTGCAGCCTAGACGAGCTTCTTGACACCCCCACTGATAGGATTGTACTGAACGACGCGATCGTATAAGATCAGACAGTATGCTGAAGTGTTAGCAGGAAAATCTCTTTTAGCCTCAAATTCCAGACGTACATCGACAGAAGCGCTCTTAAGAGATTCGTTTTGTCGGGAACAGTCGACAACTACGAGTGGTGCTAAGTTGAGAAACGAAGACTGTCAGCAGCGGTTGCGGATCTTTTCCATAGGATTTTTTAAAATTAGCGTACATATCGTAGAGAATAGCAAACTGATTTTTAGATATGTCGAGATTCATATTGTTATATGGATAATATTGTGAATTCAAGAAAAGTTTCACATTACTCAACTCACAATGATCAAATCGACTGGCATTTGTAGTTCTCGATGATTTTCTCTTTGTTTGTAGTCCAAGAATCACAAAATGAGGCTTTTCTAGTTGATTTTTTCCAATTCCGTCCAGACGTGTTTATTAGTGCTTGGGAAAGAGGATATTAAAATAACTCCCAAGAACGGAAACACATGTAGATAGGATTATCTCTGCCAATGTAATTCAATAGCTGGATTTTTTGTTTATCAGATGCAACAACATATGTCATCAAGCACTCTATCTTTGTTACTTTTACTTCCTGGATTATTACGTTCAAGTCGCTTCTCGATCTTGTGAGAATGAGCTCATGCTTCATGTTAACTATAATCTTTTTATAGTCTTCTGCAAACCCCAAGATCATACTCTGTGGAATGGCAAACTTTCCCTTGTTATCTACGACCGATTTGATATCGTCTTGAATACCAAGCCAGCCTGTATTCTCCAGCATATCATTCTGATTCGAATTAAATGTAATCAATCCTTTCATAACACTGCTCAGACCAACATTTTTACTTTTATCTATCTCCATATTATTAATCTCATAACGAATTTCATAAAACAGATGACAAATGGCATTGTTGACAAATTTAGTTTTAGCAAGTGCTGCTGATCCACGTTTTACTTGCAATTTTCCACATATGTGGATAGAGCTGCGAGGTTTTTCCACATATGTGGATAGATGGTAAGGGACATAGATCTTGATGTTGGATAGAAATACGAATTTCATCGCTGTTGTCAAAGCTTAATGATGAGTAAGGTTGATGTGCGTGTACTTCGTAATGAGCAATAGACTCATCGAATACAACACCTGATTGAAAGCTTAGAATTTCGCCAATTTTTCTGGAAGCAGCAAAGAATTACACACGTGAATTTTTTCCACGAACTTATAGTCCTAGACTTATCAGAAACTGAATACTCTTGCGTGTTAACGGTTTGAGTTTCTTCGGTCGACTAATGACTAGTTGACATGATGGCTGACTTATATATGATACAGAATTGTAAACGATACCCATTATACAGATTTGATGTAGAGTCTATTAGTGATTTCGTCTCCTCGAAAATTCACCAAATTTTCATCCTGATCGACGATTTGAATTTGTAGATGATCTATGCACTTGACACTGAGCTGTAGATACATGACGTTTGACGGAACTTCTATGATTTTATATCCCAAAGGTACTCTGGGAAAGAACTCATGGATTGTATGAACTTTTTTATTATTGATATAAGCATCTCCAGTAATATTGCACTCAACTCTAATTGCATTGATTCTCAATATTTTCACTGGTAAATCAGAGCTGTATTGAATGTTCTTTTTGAGAATGCAAGGAGAAAAGCCAAGGACACGGTCTATGGAATCGTTAGGTGTGAGATCTATCGGATGACTGCAGAGAATTTCACTTCTAAGAGTACTGTTGTTAGCTTTCAAAGAGAATTCAATTCCTTTGGATTTCAATTTTACTTGTAAAAATTGATTAATGGCATCAATCTTATAACTGAGTACGAATATTAATATCAGTATCTCTGTTTAAATGCAGTTTAATATTTGAATAGTCAACATTGGGAATAGAATTAAATGATAAAAGTTCAACTAAAACCAAAACAAAATTTTTATCCTGTGGTAGTTTAATCGAAGGAAAATATTGCGCTTCTAGGATAGATGAATTTCCTGAGAGACTCAGAGTGAAGCTATCTTTCATGACTGATTCCATAATGATTCCATTTGTCTGTGAGCACCTGTTTTATAGTCTCCCAACTAAGAAATAAAGACAAAGATGGCCACATATAAATGAGTCAAAATTTTGATATCTTTTATAGTTGTATTTCACTTCCTTCACGTTAAAATACAACATAAGATCTTTTGGAGGTTTGAGATCACCAAAACTATCAAAATAAATCACTTCAGGACCACGTTTGCGATAGCAAACCCAGTGAGTGCCTCTATTTTGAAAGTCATCCAAGTTTACCACTGCTGATTCATTATGCAATGGACCATCGGAAGGTAGATTATTTCTCGTGAAAACACCACGGAAATCTGAGATTTTCATCATATGAGCATATTTTTTAGATCGTAGTCAGTCAGTGCACGATTTGGAAAAGTTAAATCGAAGTTTTTTTTCTACTAAATCGATGACCCCGACCTATATGAAGTACCATAAATAATCCCATTCCACTTTTATAGGGCTTGAGGTAGAGACTTTTGCCTAAAGCAATAGCTTTCATGGCCTTATTATGCCTCTTAATTTCTTCATGATGTTTCTGCGCAGCTTTAGCATCATTAACTGCTTTAGCTATTTCTGCTAGAGCACCGGTGGCACTTAGTCCTGCGAACAATGGAATGAGAAAAGGAAGAACTCCACCAATTTTTGATGGAAGCGGCAGAACACGTGGAATGATAACTTTTTTTCCACCTACACTTTTAACAGCTTGACGTGCACCCTTCAAGGCTGATTGAATAACCTTGCGAGAATGTTTACTTGCTGTCATTCATTTTTTAGCTATAGTCACTAACTTATTAAATTTCAGTCCCATTCCAGTTTTTCCTTTTAATTTTATAGCATCGCTAATAGCAAAAGCAAAAGCTTTTTCAACAAGACTAGCATCCTTGGCTCTGACACGTTGCATAGCGTCCTCAGTAAGCTTCTTGTCAGCAGCTTTACGATCTCCGTTTTTATCTGAGTAAGCTATATCATTTTTTCTACATGCCTGATCAAGCGGATTAATACCAAGATCTCCTCTTTTCATTCGCTTTTTCAATTTGGTTCCGGGACCGCAGTATTGATATCCAGGAAAATGCATTTAATCAGTTATTGATAACTTTATCAAGCAATCCATAGCCTTTCGGCTCTTTCTGAGATTTGTGTATGATCATCTCTCTTCAAGCGTTGATTTACAACTGACGTTCATGGTATAGAACGAGCGTTTATATTTCGAAAGCTCATTGTTATATCTGACTCTGTTGAGTGAACATGGATTTTACCGATCAGAACGTCAAACTCCCAGTGACAAATTTCGATTTTGGAAAAGAAAAGAGAAAAAAGCGTCATGGAGAATTACTACCAGATAGTATACGAGCAGTTTTCTGCGTGCCATCGAACTGTGGAAAAACAAATATTTTATTGGCTTTAATAATACACCCCAATGGTCTTAGGTTTGAAAATTTATATGTATACTCTAAATCCTTGAATCAGCCAAAGTACCAATTTCTCAAAAATGTCCTGGATCCGATTGAAGGAGAATCATATCTTTCGTGCAGTAAGCATGAATCTGTAGTATCTACGGATGAAGCCCTTCCAAATTCAATAATGATTTTTGATGATGTGGCATGTGAGAAGCAGGATAGCGTCAGAACATTCTTGTGTATGGGGAGACATAAAATTTTAGGTGGTTTCTATCT
Organism: Nasonia oneida; assembly: GCA_037356405.1. Classification (NCBI taxonomy): domain Eukaryota; kingdom Metazoa; phylum Arthropoda; class Insecta; order Hymenoptera; family Pteromalidae; genus Nasonia; species Nasonia oneida. Next base: position 74,609 of record JAZHPH010000094.1, read on the forward strand.
ATGTCAATCTTATGCTCATATAGGAAAACATCTCTTTAGGGGATAATGTCAATTTGTTTAAGATAGATCGATGAATAAGGATAGATACAGAAAAGGATTCTGCAATAAAAAAGGAATTAGAGTCTCAAATTTGCAGTTCAGTTGTAGACATCACCACGTCAGCATGTCAGACTTCAAGAAAGAGAAGCATGTTCTTAGTGAGCTCTTGCGAGCTCGTGAGGCTATTAAAAAAATACACTTTATTAAAACAGGAGAAAGATGATTTTAAAAAACTCATCGGTGATACTCTAAAACCAGTCATCTCACCACTTGAGAAACTTGTTGAGATAAAAAGTGAAAGCCCACTGCAGCAACCATCTAATCACATTTTGGATAAAAACAGCAGTAAGAAAGTGAAAAAACGAATGAGAATCGATCGATCAAGTTTGCTCAACGATCAAAATAAAAATAACAAGAATAATAAATCAAGTTAATTGCATTATAATGTTTATGATGATGATGATGATGATGATGATGATGATGATGATGATGCTTTTGACACAATAACCAATTCTACATTTAGATCAGCGAGTAGAAAAAATGAATCAGCTGAAGACTTTTTATCATTGCTAGATAAAAGCCGTAGAACAATTGATAATATATACGGAGTGCGAAAGGTTTATGGAGTGTATATCCATCAAACTTTATTTTGAAAAATATTCAGATGATCTTCTGAGCTCATCAGATCATGAAAATTATCGAAAGATTCTGGAAGCAACAAATGCTCATCGGAAAAAATTCAGCAAAGATGAATTCATACGAATGTCGAGAAGTAATAAATATAAGAATATTTTAGCACCAATGTTCCGCAGCAGTCCACGTAAAAAGAACAACAGCAGCGGAGGAGGACTCATACCTAAATATAAAATAGCTAAGAAAAATTCTTCTATTGATCTCGTCTACTGGGATGATCCAAACGAGCTTACTGAGAGACTTCGATTATTGATTGCCGAACGATCAGCTGGAAATAATAATCACGTCAATGAAATCCAGTCGATTATTGAGGAATTACGTGAAGCTGAGCATATATATTGACACGCAACTTTCTTCTTTGCATCAGTTCTACCATGAGTCTCGATGTGTAAGTGAGTCGCGGTCCTCCAGGCATTGGTTTCAATTTTACAACCCATGGTGATTTTGATTTAGGAAATAAGCGACTTTGCAACCTAGGGCAGCCCAATCATCCAAACGATGCAATCACCTTGCATTCACTGAAAGTAATTCTACAAACTGAAATAAATTATATAACTGCTAAACTTGCTGGAATTGGTGAAGTTATAGAAGAATATAAGCAACAAGTTGAAAAACATCAATTGGAAGTAAATGCAAAATTGGGTTATCTTTATAATACAACTCTTCGCAATTACTCTGGTATTGATTATATCATTGAAGAAGTGAATAAACAATTAAAAGTTCGTATAGACGAATTTCCAGATGGATTTTCATCTACTGTAAATGATGATGGAACGTCAAAGAGTAGCTGAAGTGATGCACAAGCCAGCACGTCGGCGATACAAGAGAAGAAAATATGACATACGTGGAATAGATGAGACTTGGCAAGCTGATCTTGTAGAAATGATACCATATTCTAAAGAGGACAAAGGTTTTCATTACTTACTTACTGTCATAGATATATTATCAGAGTATGCATGGGCCATCCCAGTCATGTCAAAGAGTGGTAATGATGTTACTGCAGCTATGAAGTCAATACTGAAAGAAGCTCGAGTACCGAAGAATCTACAAACTGACCAAGGAAAAGAATTTTACAATTCGATTTTTCAAAAACTTATGAAGAAGCACAATATAAACTTATACTCTTCACATAGTAATCTTCATGCAAGCATATGCGAACGATTTAATAGAACGTTGAAAAATGCAATGTGGTTAGAATTCAGTAAACAAGAAAGCTATAAATGGTTGGGTATTTTACCTAACATGCTCAAAGCATATAATTCGATAAAACATCGGACAACAGGAATCGAGCCTGAAAATGTTACACAGGCAAATGAGCGAGAAGTCGAGAGACTTTTTCCAAATGAAAAGTCGCCAGTGAAAAAGCCGAAATTCAAAGTAGGAGATAAAGTACTATTAAGTAAGATAAAAAATGTTTTTGAAAAAGGTTACACACCAAATTGATTTACGGAAATTTTCACAACAACGCGAGTTGTAAAAACAGATCCAGTAACTTACCATCTCAAAGATTATTATGATAAACCCGTCTCTGGCGGCTTTTATGAAACGGAAATTCACAAAAGTATGTATCCGGACATTTATTTAGTAGGAAAATTTTAAAGAAAAGTGGTAAACGTGTATATGTTAAATAGTTAGGATTCAGTAGCGATCACAATAGTTAGATAAATAAAAATTAGATTGTATGAATTACTTAAGGTTCAAATAAATAAGAAAGCAAATGTTATTATATTTAATAATGTATTTATTCATGTAAATTACATATAAGTTCAAACAAATAGATAGTATTTAACAATAATCAGCCTTTATATTTCATTATTTTCGCATGTGCTGAACTTAAAAGAAGTTCCACCCTGATATAATATGAATAAACTAAGTTTATTTGCTGTGTTAGAGAGATTATTAAAAAGTTCTTGATCTTTCATGATTGCTGATGAGATCTTCTCGGGCAGAAATATTTGAAAGCTGTCATCGATCTCAGCCACGATCTTTGTGCCGAATTTCGTCTTTACTTCCTTGAGTGCAGTCACTATGTACTCATGATCTTTTTCCAAGTCCGTGACTTTCTTCTTAGGCAAGAACTCGCGCTCAGCAATCTTGTTGAGTGCAGATAGATCCATTCTGAAAAGTGAAAATAAGAATGTATGTTAGTGAAAAATGTCTCATAGGTGAGAATTGAGGGAGAACTAAGAAATAGAACTTACTTATTTTAGAGTTAGGTGAGTCTTGGTCTCTTTGCACAAGGTTGGTTGTTCGCTTCGATTTCTCAAACGTACTCTGCATCGTGCTTCGTCCGTTCATATAGCCCTTTTCCCACCACATTTTCTGCCCCTTCCATAGCCTCTAGTAATATATCACTTCTCTCTCCTTGTTCAATTCCTAACCTGTCCAATGATGGATCCCACTCGTGCATAAACTCCTGTAAAACATCATATTCAATCCTGATTGGTTCGCCTCCATCACCATAAAGTGGCATCCCCACCCGCGAAGCATTTTCATTGGTTGCTTCATGCCCCCACTCACTTTCTCCCTCTCTTTTTCGTCCTTTAGCTTCGCCATTAGCTGCATTGTATCCCCTCTTCTCCACCAGGATCCCCTCCTCCGTATCCCCCTCTACTTGCATTGCAGCTTGCGCCATCAGTTCTTCCATAATTCTGTAATGTTCCTAGGGCAAAGTGTCTGTACTATGAGGCAATAAGAATCTTTTATCATCGTGTGGACTTAGATCAATTTTTTTCTGTTTTTTAGTATGCACAATGTGTAATTTTGAACGAATATTACACTGCTCACGTTTGATAATAACAAGATCCTGAAGGCATTTTCGATAATCTTCGAACGTGATTGATTTCTTTACAACACTAGATTTTATACCTTTGGCTTTTTTTCACTGTCGCAGCTCCATTAATCAAAATACTGTATATTTTGCTTCTTAAACCAATGAATTCTGTCATAATCTTGCCACAGCATTCGTCTTTCATCAATCTAGGAAATTTTTTGTTAACACGTGGAATTCCATACTGATTATTTTTGTTATAATCAGAAGTATCAAATTTATGTATATCTTCTTTCATTACTTGATACATATCTACATCCTCAACTTCATATATTAAACTATCAGTGTCCGTATACAGGATTTTGCATTTTTCTCCAACTCGCTTTTTCATATATGAATAATGAAAATCATATACTAATGTTTTTGACAAATCTAGAATTAAGAGACCAACGTATATTGGTTTTTTGATTGTAATACTTGTTCTTTTCAGCTATATGGCAACCAAATTTTCATCAAAGATTGCACAACTGTGAAAATTTGGCAGAGCTATGCGTGCTTCTACTCCATATCTGCATGTAAATTTATTTACTAATCGCACATCTATACGTTTCCGCTCTCATTCAATACACTTTCCATAGACTGCATTAATTAACAATTTGTAGAAGAGTTTTTTAACCTCATTCTTTGCCTGCTTTCTTTTTTCTGTGTTAAATTCAACATATGGTTTGAGCCACGCCCTCTGCTCAAAACTCAAAATCCTATGCACTTTTTTTAATCGAAGTCCATTATCTAAGACCTGCTTAAGTGCTCGATAAGGAATGACATACCTTTTCTTGTCATTCAAAGTTGTGAGAAGTTTCTACTGCTTTGAACCAGGTGGTGCAAGATGTTCTGCGCAAAAAGGTAAATCCCTCATCATCATGTAATTCTTCAGGATACTCCAAGTCAACTTCAGCAAAATAGCCTATATCAGAATCTGGCGATGTATTGAAAAAACTTGGATTTGTCTCATAATCAATCCATTTAAATTTTCCAACTGGTAAAGGCTGTAACGTTGCCCATCCATAAAGATTGTTAATATCAAAATATAAGAGAGTCTTTGTTTTTTGATCCTTATCGTATGAAGAACCCATATATGGATTGTTCGCCTTGGCATACCGATTACAATACTGACTTATTCCATCTCGAATGCCCGATTCGATAAACATTAGCATGTCAATATCTGTAAGAAGCTCCAATTCTACCTTTGTCATTTTTAAAGCTGCTGAAAAAGTTAGTCCAGGAGTCGTATAAAAGTGAGCAGGACATAAATCATAGGCTTTAAAAGATGTTTCTCGAAAACTCTCGAAAACGTCGGCCAATAGTAAAACATCGTTTTTCAGATAAAGATCTGAATATTCTCCCAACGTACTAATATTGAACTTATCCCAAACTTGGACAGCATGCTTATAGTCTTCTTCAGCAATATGAGAATCTGTTAGCTTATTATAAAAATAATTCTTTTCTGGAAATTTTGTAGTCGTCAACTTATCTAATTCATTTACAAAATCATGTGGAAATACACCTCTTCGTCGAAGGAGATCTATCTTTTCAACAATAAGTCCATCTGATCGAAATTTCTTTACTGCTATCGGCACATTTTTCAGATATGATGCAAGCTTTTCCAATGATGACGGTAAAAATCGCCAAGAATCCATGAATCTAAAACTGATGTCACAGTCATCTATATACTTCGTGAATGAAACATATTTTTCCTTATTATGTGGTATTAGAGTGACTCGTCCTTTCATCAACGTTGAAGTGGCAATCTCTTTTAAAATAAAGTGAATATCGTAATTGAGGTTATGGAAAACCACAGGAATAAATCTTGAATCCTTACCCTGGCGGAAAAAGTCACTGTTTTTTTCTGTTTTTTTTCTGTTTTTTTTCTATTATTATCTGTTGCTTATTGTTTATTTTTGTATAAAGTTGTCATTATCTATCCGGATTTGGAAAATTGGAACAAAAATAAACAGGGAAAAAGAGAAAAAATCAAATAAAAACCAATTACAACAGAGAAAAACAGAAAAAAAACATAAAAAAACAGTAATAATCAATAAAAAGACAAAAACAACATATAGGTTAAACAAACTGAGATTTTCGGACTGACCGCCAGGTGGCGACCGGCTTTTCTCACCCGCAAGCGCTAAGAATTTACGATGGTTGGTATATAAGACAGTTCAAGTTACTACTAATTATATTTGTAATTGAACGGTCTTATATACTAAACATTGTATGCAAGAATCAGTTGAATATAAATACATGTGAGATGAGGCAGTGCAGTCTGTATATTTTTAAAAATTCCATAAATTATTATTTTTCACTTATATTGAACTATTTTTATGTGATTTAATTAGTTTTTAATCGCATTTACCAATTTTTTCTCATTATTTCATGCTTTTTACTGTTTTTTTCTGTTTTTTTCTGTTTTTTCTGCTTTTTTTTCTGCATTTTAATACATTTTATTGTTTCAAATTTCCAATTTCGGTGAAAAAAAAACAGTTTTATACAAATTTTTTTATAACTTTTTACAAATTTGTACATTTTTTAACAAATTTCAACATAAATATTCAAATTACAACCATAAAAGTACAGAATAAAACAATAAAAAGCAGAAAAAAACAAAAAAAAATAGAAAAAAACAGTGATTTTTTCCGCCAGGGTATAATTCATGTTACATGAGTTGTGAGCTGCACCTCTAAAACTGAAGAAGAAAATCTATCTTAGAATTACAAAATTCGTTTACTTAATTTCATATATAATTGAGAAGACAACTTACCGCCCTGTGAGATGACAATGGTCTCGTACAGCAAGTTCTTTGCCATGGAATGGTTTTCGACATATATGACAAGTTGTTGATCTCCAAAAAGATATTTCTTCCAAATCGGTGAGTCTCATTGGTTTTGGATTCTTGTATAGTACGTCAATTTTCTTACCAATTGATATCAATTCTCGAATAAACCATGCTGCAGCTGTCTCTTCTTCTTTATTTTTTCCTCTGTATGATCTATAGCCAGATAAGCTGTCGTCAAAGCTACATTTTATGTAGTACCCTATGCTGTATGCTTCATGTACCCTGGTGGAAAAAATTCGTTGTGCCAAATCGTGCTGAATCGTGCCAAACTGTGCCACACTGTGCCTTGCTGTGCTAGATTGTGTCAAATTGTGCTACACTATGCTACAGTAGTGCCATTTCGGACATTTCGCATAGTTTGGCATAGTCTGGCATAGTTGGGCACAGAATGACACAGTTCGGCACAGTATGGCACGATTTGGCATAACTTGACACATTATTAATTTAAAAAAAAAAATACTTTTCTTAAATTTTTACAGAAAAGTTAGCATAGTTTGGCACAACATGATACAATCTGTCACAAAATGGCACAATTTAAAACAATGTGGCGTAACATGACACAATGTGGCATAACATGAAACAATGTGGCGTAACATGACACAATGTGGTATAACATGAAACAATGTGGCGTAACATGACACAATGTGGCATAACATGACACAATGTGGTATAAAGGCTTTTAATTATTTTTATAATTTTTAATAATCCTATCTCAACTTTTAACTGTTTAAACATGCTTAATTATTCCTAAAAATGATCAATTTTATTATTATACATGAGTTGTGCTATAATGTGCCACTCTATGTTAAACTATACCGTCTTATGCTAAAATGTGCTAATTCGTGCCAGGATATGCCAATTTTTTGTAAGAAAGGTAGAAAGATATTTTCTGAATAATTCTTTTATGCCTAATCATGCCAAGCTGTGTAAAACTATTCCGCTCTATGCCAATTTGTGTTGTACTGTGCTAATCTGTGCCAGACTATGTCGATTCGTGCAAAGCTATGCCATCCGAAGAAAACGTACAGACAAACTATTTTTTCTCCACAATGTGCCACACTATGCCAAAGTGTGCCGAACTATGCCAAACTGTGCCAAACCGTGCGAAACGTCCGAAATGGCATAGGTTTAGCATTAGCTGGCATACTTTGGCACAGTTTGACACAATTTGACACAGTTTGGCACAATTTGGCACAATTTTCATTTCCACTAGGGTAGTTAGAAAGCATTCTCATTCTCAGTAGGCTTCAATAAACATTCAAAATCCGCATGAATAACAAAGGGTACTTTTTCACTCTTACTATAATCATCAAATTTTAGAATATTATTCTTAGAGTCAGGTAAATTAATTCTTTTCGAGCTCTTTTCGATCGTCCAATTCTGAGAGAGCATAAGGAGGAGTTTCTAGATATAAATTTAGGATGTGAGAATCTTTCTCACCAGTTTCTGAGCTTTCTTCTTGTAGCGAAGCACAGATCTGCAACATGGATAGATCGCTCACCTACCATACAATGTTCAGAAACACCATATTGTAGTATCCAGAAGTAAATGTTTATATTTTCGATGTACAAGGATTCCAAAGAATCGCAGAAGATTCTTTCATTTTTAAAGAAATCAGTTTCCTAAATATGAAGAAAACTGCTTTACCAACATCTTATCTCTTCAAATCTCCATTTGCATGGGAAGCGTTGAACGCAGAAGAAAAATGTAGGACTCAATGGATTGAAAAGAGTCACCACGGAATAGCATGGGACGCTGGAGATATTCCATATGATCATCTTAAAAGAAATTTACGTCTGCTCGCAAGGCGTCAAAAAATTGTATGTTAAGGGTCAGCAGAAAGTAGAATGGTTGTCAAGTTTTTTACCAAATATGGAAGTAATGAATTGATATTATGTATTTACGTTTGAACTTTACGCTGTTTCGCAAATTTCTTACATTATTTTTTTACCCTCTTTTCAGATTAATTTCAAACATTGAAGACATAGAATGTCCACCCCTTAAAGAAATTGTGCGTGACAGTCGTTACTTCTGCTTCAATCACGACCTCTACATAAGAATAAGACCCATGTGTGCCGTCTACAACGTTATTTCAATTCGGAAATCCTTGGTTGCTTCATTACTTAAACGATACAATGGTCCAAGATGAAGATGGTGCTTCTATTTATAAGGACACGTGTACATTCTTATACTGGTATCATTAAACGTACGTATTTGTTAACGTTCTTGAAAACAAAGTGGCGATTAGAGAACAAATAAAAATGATTGCCATGTCTTTTTAATATAATAGGAAGATCTATGCGCGTTCTAAATTTTAAAGTGATTTCTAATTTCAAAATCTAAATAATTTAAATATAAAAAAGATTTTTTTTATTATATTTATTTAGAAAATTAAAAAAAAAATAATAATAATGAATGATTACAATTTAATATAATTATTATTATTATTTTTGAAATACAATTATTATTTATGAAAAATGAAATATTTGATAACACACGTGATTATGATTATTTTTTATAATTACAGACCACTTTAAAAATTTTTTTTCAATCGATAAATGTAATATCCTCTATTATTCGCGGTTTATTCGAATTTCGACAGGGTGCATCCTGCACTACCCTATTTGATGATTGCAAGTCTCGACTCGTTCCCGGTGTTGGTTTGGCTGATCCACTAGTGTTGCTGCTTCTTGCTGCAGGTTCGGTTGCTGTAGTAGTGCTGCTTCTCCCTGCAGGTGAAGATTCGGCTGCTCTACTAGGGTCCACGGTATCGAAAGCTTTCTCTAGATCTAGAAAAATTATAATCATAGGCCTACCCTTATCAACATTATTATATAGTAAATTAGATATGTAGTTCAAAGCTTCTTTTGTACCATAGATATTGGAATGAATTCTTTTGTACCATTCTACCTCATAAAACCAAATTGTAACTTGTAGATTATATTGTTCTTTTCTACAAAATCATAAATACTATTCTATATAATTCGCTCAAAAATCTTTGCAACTTTGGATATGAGAGAAAAAGGTCTATAATTCGTGATTTCATGTTTCTCACTTGATTTATAGATCAGCACTATTTCGGCCCTTCTTGAAGCATCTAGCCATTTCGCTTTTTCAATGCACTTATTTAAAATATGGGTCAGAGAACCTGCTATGTGATTACATAGCAGTTTCAAAGCTTTTGCATTAATCTTATTAACTCACATAAAAAGTATTCATGTTTTGTGCTACTTGGAATTTGTCGATAATTTTTTGATATTTATTTTTATGTAATTTATGTTAAATTTTTAAAATAAAACCTTTCCCAAAAAGTAATAGGTAGGCAAGTATAAACTGGTTTTTGTTTACTATTAATTTTTTATTGGATGATAATAAAATTCATTCAAATAAGTATTTATATAAGTATAAACTATGGTAAAAAAATATATGAAATCAAATAGTTGAATGGCAATTGCGTATTTGAAATAAATTTATCAAATTATTCTTTAATACGATTTATAATTTCATTGTTTTCCTAACGTCATTGTTAATTTACTGGCGGTATTCTACACTACTATAAACATACTCGATAAATCCGTCGCTTAATAATTTACGGTGAGATAAAAAGGATAATTTTTCAATGCTAATTTTTCATTTTTCAATATCTGTTTTATTATTAATGATGTTGCGTTTCACTAAATTTAAAAGATCTTATAAGTTTATTTGACAATGTTGTTTATAGTAGTGTAGAATACCGCCAGTACATCAACAATGACGTTAGAAAAACAATGAAATTATAAATTGTATGAAAGGATAATTTGATAAATTTATTAAATGAAAAATAAAGATCTTTGAATATACAATCCAATAAAATTAAAACTGTAAAATTGTGATTTATCAATATGTATATATATATATATATATACATATATATATGTTAAGTGACGAAGTTTCTGGATAAATATTCAGAAATATTAAATTGAACGAAACAAAGACAGCAGGAAAAATCCAGAAACTTCGACGCTTAACGAGCGCGAGAAGTAACCCTAAACCAAAACAAAACTTCTCCTCCCTCGGCTGAAAGCGCGCGTGCATAGTTGACGCTGCAGTTTAGCCGTTGACCGTAGCTTAGGCCCATAAGGCCTAATAAGTAAGAAAGAGAGCACGGCTAGGCTGAAGTGCGAAGAGAAGAGAAGTAAGTACCTTGCGTGGGAGAAAGCTATGACGTTTTCTTCAAGCTTCGCCCGCGTTATACATATATTTCTGAGTCTTTAATTTGGGGTTTAAGTTTAGTTGTGATTTCGACTTGATTATCATCTATTGAAGTTGTGTTTTGTTCCCTGTGTAAATTATTTGAAGTCTCGAGAAACAAATAAAGGAGTTTTGGAAATAATTGAGTCTAAGAGATTACTTTGTCTGAGAGTTGATTGTCAACCTTTGGATCATCCCCGTCAACAAATACGAGTAAGTCGTTCTCATTAATAATTTGATTTTCCTTGGTGTTTTATTATCACGCAAACAGCTTCGCCCCGACAATCAGTACGAAGTACTGATCTCCCCTGTATGGGAGAGTAAGCTAGTATCCGTTTATTCATACACAATTACTTTGTTAGTTCGGTAAAGTTATTACTACCCTAACAAAACTGGGGGTTCGTCCGGGATATGAATAGCTTTTGTCGAGAGAAACTGTTTGCTTCTTTACGTATTAATTTCTGTGTGATTGAGTGAAATTAAAAATTTATATAAGTGCGCGTACATAAATAAAAATAAAAAAATAAAAATCAGAGATCGTGAGTGCGCAAATAAAAGAAGAAATTACATTCAAAGGAATGCACGAGAACACACAAAGACGCCGTGACGTCAGTGATTTCACATATCGGGTGTGTCGCGGAGAAACGTTAAAGTAAATCCTTTTTTTTTGAGACAAATTTAATTCAATTTAATAGGTTGTTGAGGGAAAATGAAATAAAACTAAATCAGCATACACTAGATGAAACACTATTAGGGCAGCCATATCACACTAAAAATTCATTTTCTTTTATAAAATTTTGGAATTTTGACATTTTTCACAGGCAGTTTGATGAGTCCTGCCAAACCCACACAACATACACATAAAACTTCATTGCAAACACTTTGACATTTCACACAAAGAGTAGAATCAAACATTTTGAAAGTTGGAATCGCATTCGAGTCACACACACCAGTACTCTACAATACACCTCTGTAGTTTGATATTACAAATTATTATTCACTGAACAGCACGCAGAGAGACGCATAAAACAGTAGCTTCCAAGATATTTTAATATTTTAATATTTTAATTGCACACACTTGATTTTAAAAGGAGGTACAGTTCAACATTTCACAGTTTAATTCAGAACTAACAAAACACAAATTTTAATTAACAGCACTCGCCTTGACACTGTATTTAACTAAAATTACACTTATAACAATGCACTATTTCTCTTGAATCCAAAACACATGCAGGGGTGGGCCCGTTAGGACCTTGCTCGTGCCCCAAAACGGTTGATAATCCGGCTTTCACATGAGAAAGTCTGGGATCTTGCACTCGAAACTGCCAACTTTGGTGTTGACACGCCTATTGAGAACCTGTAAATACCAAAAACTATTAATTTCATGCGTATTTATGGTTTAGACTATAATTAATATTACATTTTGCCCGTTAACCCAAGAAACGCCAAAATCTTTGTATATGAAACCCATTTTTGCACACATGTACTTGCACAATTTTGTGTAAAGCACAAGAATTAACAAGGGCCCGTTGCAAGATATTGTTTAAAGCAAAGGCAATAAAGTTTAATCGAAAATATATTGAAATAGTTTGGTCAGGACTGGGCGTGGACACACATAACCTGTCTAAACTGGTTTGGCGTCAAAGTATTTCTACCAAAATCACAAATATTGATCATTTTGAATAAAATAAGGCAAGACCCAAGAGTTTAGTTTGGAACACACCCACTACGTAAAAAAGGACCCCATAAACATTTATAATAATTGTTGAAAAGCGACAATCGACCTTTAGACGCGACAAATTTTTAACAGAGTTAGCACATAGAAAGCTAATTATTAAGAACAAATTAAAAAAAAAACACTATTAGGAGCATGAATGATAATTTATTGACAATTAAAAGACAGAAGCACTATTCAAAGCACATAATAGGTGATTCTAGTCGCGCGAATCTTCCCTTTTACATCTCCACAACTAGCAAAATAAGGAGACCAAGGACATGATTAGGTTATTAAGCACACACTCAATTAATTATTGTTAATTGAAATAGAGAGTATAGAGAGAGAGTAAGTGGTAAAATATCTGGTTACGCAAACCATACCTATGACTCATGCAGACTCAGCAATGCCCTCCTTGATCTTGAGGATGTTTGTAAAAATTCAAACTGCTGCTGACTGTCAGGAAAACTGAAAAGAAAGACAAAACAACTTTACACAAAGCAACAGTTCTCGGGTTGCTTATACAAGGAATATAATATTTATTTAATAAAAAGAAAAAAAAACTTATCTGAGTCAGCTGGTAGAGTTGCAACTGCAGCATTAGGGATTATCCTGGGCCACGAATTTTCGACCTTTTCAGCAGGAGAGCAACGCGCACCTTTCAATCGAGGAACACGAATTAACACACGCGACGCGAATTTTGCAAGGCTTTTAATAATAAATTCGACGAATAAATACACACGATGCGACGCGAGGCAGACAGCTGACGCAAGCAAAGTTGACTAGGGAGTTTAACTCTAGGGTGAAGTCAGGCGCGAAGCTGTGCCACACCCAGCCGAGTAACTAGGCTCGAGAGCGAGCGGACGCCATCTTGAGAGCGTCCGAGCGCGCGCGCGGGATTTGAATTTTAAATTGTACTTTCTAACATTTCGGGAACATACGCGCACAATAGGTGATCAAATAAATTATCAAAATTATTAATATTTAAATTCAAGGATTATTAACAGTATAAAAACACGTCTATCCGGGTTTTGTTTTTTTTACAATACGCAAGACTTCAAAAGAAATTGAAACAATAATTCGTTCACAAACTTATTAAATACGATTGATGATCGTTTGCGCGAGTACAAAAATTAACTTCACATTTATTATTAATTATTAACAAATTAATTTCGAAACCGAGGTTTAGAAATTTAGTTTTTTTTTCTTTCCGCAAAATTAATAATTGTTTATTTTTCGTGGTTTAACAAGTCAATCAAAACATTTTAAAATTTTTTTTTTGGAAATTTACTTGGCCTGAATTTCTATATTTTTTTCCCTTTGTTTCAAGAAAGTCCACAATTTGATGACTCTTGATGGACAGACCCACTAATTTAGACACGTATATGCGAAACTGATCAATCATTGTTATTATTATTAATCATTGTAATTAGTATCCACAATTTTTGAATGAAATAAGGGGGGCCCTACAATTTTTTTTCCCTGGTTTGCCATAACGTTTTCATTATTCAATTTAGTTAACCCACGCGATACCCACGTTATGATTTTTCTCCCATAATCATTGTTTGCGACAAAAGATATACGAGCAGAATATAAATATTGGGCAACAAATATTTTATTTGGTTTAATAAGAGATAAAGAAGATTCAAGAACATCGTGCATCGACAGTGTTATAGATTATTAAGCAGTTTTAAGAATATTTAGAAGGGGAGATAATTTATTTAGAAGATAAGTGACACATCCAACATGCCTGACGAAAATAGAGCGAAAATAGCTACTACAATGGCTAATGGTTTTGCGCTTATGAATTGCATAAGCGGCATACCAAGTTTCGATGGAAGACACACCAAACTAAGAGACTACATCCAAGATTTAAAGAATGCGAATGAATTAGTCACTAACGACATTAGACCACAGTTTATGCGGAACGTGTTGCAGATAATAACCGGACCAGCAAAGAAGAGTCTCAATAACAAGACCATAACAACAATAGAAGAATTAATCAAACATTTAAAACAAAGATTTGGTCCAGGGAGGGACTTCAGCTATTATAACTGTTGAGGATAAGTCGTCACATTACGACAAACCGAGTATAGCCAGCGACACCCGAGCGTCGGGCGAGACCGATGGGTCGCGAGCGGAGCCGAACGGAAACAGTGGCGCCGCGATTCGCGTGCGAGGCGAAAAAGAAAGTAGCGGGTTGCGTTAGTCAGACTCCATGCGTGGAGAGCGATTGAGCGAAAAAGAAAAGCTTTGTACAATCGCAATAAATTCTCTTTTGTTTAATCAATAAAAATTCAATAAATATTCTGTTCAACCTATCCCAGTTTCGACACGATTTCTTTTCTCATCGATTCTGCTCAACCTCAACAATAACACACGCATATAAACGCTGAGAATGAAACAAGGTGATACAGTAGGAGATTTTTATGACGAATTGAATGTACTAGAGCAGTGCCAAAAATGCTCTAAAGGAAGAAAAGGGAGAAGAAAGCCTTGATAAAATGATGGAACCATTGGAAATGTTAGCGGTTGACATATACATAAAAGGATTGCCAGCAAATTTATCCGAACGAGTTGACATAATTAGACCTAAAAATTTACAAGAAGCATACGAAGAAGCTGTGCGATTAGAATCACGAATGGAGGCGAGGATTATACCAGATTCAAGGCCACGAATAACTCGAAATTATTATAATGGACACAATTCTTA
>JAZHPH010000094.1:109485-135795 GCA_037356405.1 Nasonia oneida
ATTTCTACATATACATGTATATAGATATATAGGGTGCAAACTTTTTCGCAAGCCACATGTAGAAAACATTTTTTCTTTAGTGTTAACAAGTGTACCTCAATTTATTTTAATTACTATCTTGTTATTGTATTTCAAATATCGGAGTGAGTGTATTTAATTAGTAGTTCAATTGTGAAAATCTTATTTGTATCATCGGACCTTGCAATTTGTAAGTATTTTAATATTATTATATTTGCCTTGAAAATCGTACTAGCCGTTTTCTTATTTCTTTGATTTAAATATGTACTTGTATGTATATGTTACTTATTCTATACTCAGACTAACTAAAATTCACTAAAAACTTTGAGTACTCGAATATTATGCATTTTTAAAGCAGTTCTTTTAAATTATTATCTGTCTATTTATAGTCATAATTTGAATATTAAACATTAATTACTTTATCGTAATAGCTTTTTTCATAAGTCTTTTTATCTTTATTTCACCTACATTTTGCAAACAATGTAATTTTTTTACATTTTTTATGTAGAAGATTTATAGTTAAACCGTAAATTTATAAATAAATAGATTTTCTTAATTATTACTGCATATTGATAATATATGTAATTTCTTTTATATTTTATTATTTAGAATTATTATGGGTAAAGCAAAAAAAGAAAAGGAAAGTCAAAAAACGTGGGAAGGCCTCGCAAAAAAGAAGAATTGATAATAATACTAATACAGGCAGAAAACGAAAAAATATATTTAACCCGGATGAACAAGTTTCGTACAAAACGTTACAGAGAAGAGCTTCTGATTTGGCCGAACAATGTAATAATAATATACGCTAATTATTAGAATTAGCGTTAAAAGCTGCTAAAAAAGCAACAGAAACTCCTGAAGAATGTGATTCGAAAATAGTTGAAAATGAATCTAATTTGATACACACAAGAGAATCTGCGTTGGCATTTCATTTAGAATATAATTTCAGCGAATACCAATATAGAGGTTTGCAGATGGATACAAAAGCAAGAAATTCGTCAATTTACCCTAGTTATTGGGAAATACTTTAAGCAAAAAAAGAAATTACCTGCGAGATTGCACATATGAGTGAAACAGAGGTTCGAGTATCTCTGTAGAGTATATTAAATAAAACAAGCGAACGGTTATCTGAAGCAGTTGCTTTGAAATGGGACGAAGATAAACTTCGGAATCTAGAGATGTCTGTCTCTCTTGGATTTGATAGCTCTGCAGGACACTTGAGTCCATATTAAAAATCGAAGCAACAGCATGAAGATTTTGCAACTGCACAACAATCACTATTTACGACAAGTTTCACTGTAATTCAACTAGCCAGCTACTCCGACGATAATTGTGTATGGCTTAACCCAACCCCTCTAAGTGTGCGTTTTACGAGACCATTACGAATGAGTTTCGAGAAAGAAGACGATAATGCGATTATTTCAGAAAATGCACGCTTGGACGAAGAAATAAAATTTCTGAATAAACACCGGTTTCAACTGAGCAACGGCAAACATGTTCGGGTAAAATATGTAGTGACCAAAACGTTATTTGATGGTAAATGCGTCAATACCTTGACCGGAAATCCAGCCACGTCAAGATGTCCAATATGTTTGAATACTGCTCACCAATTTGGCAATCTTGAAAACGATTTTACTCCAAATGAAGATGCTCTTTCTTATGGGTTGGGACTGTTGCACGCAGAAATAAAAATGTTCGAACATTTAAAGAATATTTCTTAACGGTTACCTCTTCAAAACATGCACATCTACTTAAATTTAAAGAAAGATACGCACGCACGCACACACACACACACACAACCATACAGACATTTTCTAAAAACACGTTTTTTAAATAACTTTGAGATATAAAGTGATGAGGTATAAGTGTTTGTAAACGATTTAACAATTGTTCAACAAAATCTTCTGCTGACAAACATTGTTGTACAAGAGTGCATCGATCTGTAGATTGCCAAGTACTGAATATTATTTCTTGAACATTATGTTTTTCCAATAATTCCAAAACCAAATCAGAGAATTTTTCCATATCAGAACATCTCGTGCAATTCCGCAAATGGCAATCAGGAGTCCACGCGGGAGCGCCACGAAGACGAGTTTTACCAAATTTCATACAAATCTGTTGATTTAAAAAAAAACCGACCGCCATATTGGTTCCGCCATCTTGAATTTCAAAAATATGACCTCAGATTTGTAACTGGCGACCCCAAAAACCCCCACATCAAGTGGCGCGGGAGCGCCACGAAGACGAGTTTTATCAAATTTCATACAAATCTGTTGATTCTCAAAAAACCCCTCCGCCATTTTGGATCCGCCATTTTGAATTTCAAAAATATGACCTCAGATTTGTAATCAACGACCCTAAAAACTCCCGTGTACCAAATTTAGTGCAAATCGGTTGATTATAAAAATTTGTCAAACTTATTAGACTTTTTGCCGCCATATTGGATCCACCATGTTGGATTGTGCCAACCCACCACTCCAGCTTTCAAAGTGCGTTCATCAGCTACAATTTGAGCCAAAAAATAACTAGATTGGTTGCGAATTTTTATTTTTACAAGCTTTTTAATCTGGAAACTCGATTTTTCTTGAGTTTCCGGCCGCCATGTTGGAACTGCCATATTGGATTTTGCAAAGGCGCACACGGAATCTGAAAGTAGATGTCCTAAGCTTCAAAATGAGCCCTCGGGCGATTTTTTTGGTCACTCCAAATTTTGGACACAGCACTGATCCGGTTGACATGGATCGTCCCATATATATATATATATATATATATATATATATATATATATATATATATATATTTGCCCTATCTTCTATTTTTTAGTTATACAGCAAATCAGGAAAGCTTGACAGATGATCAATCTTCAGAAGATAGTGACGAAGAGAATGTAGACCGTAATAGATTATTTTTTTGTAATAATGTTCTTCGTGTTTGAAAGGATATATTTTATTTATCGTATAATGTATTACAATGTAGTACAATATATCGTAATATAATGTAATATTAAATATTGTAATATAATGTAATACTAAATATTGTAATATAATTTATAGCACATTCATGGGTAAGTTGTGAAATTTTATTTATAATTGCTATACCTATAACTTCGTTTCGGCAATCTTTAGCAATTTCTTGACACAATTAATTTTTGATTAAATAATTTAGTTTTAATCGCAAACAATGCAAAAAGTATTGGTTTATAAAAAAATTGTACATAACATTTTTTGCTTGAAAATAACTGCTCTATCGATTTGCGGGATTATTTAGAAAAAATTACAGAGGGATACAAAATAATAAACTAAATTTACATAGACCCTGTGGTGGATCGATATGTTTTTTAAGTCGCTAAATCCAAATGCGGGGTCCGTTGGTCTCTGCATTTTTTCAAGATTTTACGGACTTTTATCAATTTGACCTCAAAATGACCTAGACTCTGACGTGATAGGGACAAACGGACCCAGGATTCGGATTCAGCGACCAAAAAAAAAAATATACACGTGCGTTTTTTCAGATTTTTTTACAGACTTTCGTCAATTTGACCTCCAAATAACCTTGACCCTGACGTGATAGAGACAAACGGACCCCGGATTCGGATTCAGCGACCCAAAAAACATATAAATTTACCCACGGGGTCTATAAAAACAATTTTTTTTTTTTTGAACAAGAGAGCAGAAAATGTACATTTTTATACAAATTTCTTATATTAGGGGTGAATTTCGAGGGTGTAAATGGGGTGCAGGTGAAACGCGACTAATTTTCCCTTAATCTATTACCCTTAAGCTTTCCAATTCTTTTTTTTTTTATTTCATCTTTATTCTAAGAGGCGCTACTTAATTTTGTCCATACCAAAGTCAAAATAAAATATAGTGCGTCCTCTTCGTTGTTTTTCTCTTCGCTTCAGAGATCCAAACTTTATCTTCATCGAACTTAACTAGCCATGTTTCCATATCTGTTTGTTCCATAATATTAGCCCAATTCTTAATGCTCTGTTTAATGTATTTATCTCCAAATACAAGCTTCTCATTGAATTAAGCATCCCTACTTTCATAGTATTTTCCTTCTTCTGTTTTTAAGACTGAATATCCAGTTGGTTTATAGCTTATACTACTCGTTCTTCCAGCTGATCAAACTAAGGTCCTGTCTTCCTTTTTACCTTAATATAAGCTATACAACCGAAACGCTTTAGTTGTTCCAGGTTGAGTTTAAATCCAGTTTGAACATTTGCAATGGTGGAATCATTTCATTCGAGCTGTGAGCCGATCTATTATAGAAATAGACAGCTGCATTTAGAGCAAGGTCCCACATACTCTTAGATAGACGCGTATTGTACATTAAGGCTCTCGTTAGTCTGATTAAATCGTTCAGTTACTCCATTATGCTCAGATGTATCTAGGCTAGCCAACTGTAGCTCTGCTTCGAACTTATCGAGAACTTCTTGTGTATTTTCTGCTGTAAATTCTGTACCTTAGTCGCATCTAAAGTAGCAGAACTTAGCGTCAGATCATAATAAATTTCTCGAGCTTTTAATGAAAGAATCTAGGCAGTGACCCGTTTCTCTCTTGTGTTTCATTGGATAGGCCATCGCAAGTTATAAATAATCATCGATAAATACAGATATAAATCTGTATTTCTTCAAATGTGCTGCCAGACTGATCCATCCTATTGTGTCTGCGTAAACAATTTGCAGAGGATTAGTCGCTCTGTCTAGTCGAACTAAAAGGTAGCTTTTTGAATTTTGACACAGTAAAAACTTTGCAATCAAGCGAAGAATCATCAAACTCAATATCCTTCAAGTTTTTTACATTTTGAAACTTTCTTTGAAATACTTTCAACTTTTTCAATGAAGCGTGTTGCAATCTGAAATGCCATAGCATAGCTTAACTAGTGTAAAACAAGTTAATCATTTTACTGATACTAGATTCACAATCTATACTTTCTAAAGCAATTGAGTCATTTAAGTTACTTATTTTTTCCAACACGCGCATGAAATGGGCCTTTTTTCATGCCTAAAAGTAGCGTAGAGAATCGTCCATTCCAAGCGTATTAGAAAAAGTTTGAGCTTAAGCGGGGATAAATAGTACATTGTGCAACTAGGGGGGGGGGGGGGGGGAAATTGGCTTTTTCTAGCAAGAACAATGTTTGAGCACGAGAGGTAGTCGAGGGCGCCATAGGTGTCCGAGACGGACACGAGTGCTCAAACATCGTCTGAGTCTGAAAAAGCCACTTCCCCCCTTGTTACACACAGTGCTGTTTGTAACTAGGGCATAGATAGGCCCTTTTTGTGCACGGAAAATGAATGGGAATTAACATTTTTTAAAAAAAGGGTCTTTTTCATGCCCGTCTTATAAAATTATTTTTTATAACACGTGCATAAAAAAGGTCCTTTTTCGTGCATGAAAAACGAATAGAAAATCGAGTTTTTCACGCAGCGGAAGGAAAAGTCTTTTCCTCCCGTTGCAGAGTGAGGAAAAGACTTTTTTATGATACGTGCACGAAAAAGGCCACCTTACATGCATGTAAAATGAATGGAAAATCGATTTTTTCTCAGCAGCGGGAAAAACTACTCCTTTGGGAGGAAAAAATGTTTTCCTCCCAAGGGAGTAGTTTTTTCTCCACTTTGCAGCCTATTCGATGAATGTGTGTGTCTATATATTGAAAATTTTAAAAATGTTCAATATACTATTGTTTTACTTTGAAAAGTCCTCGAATTTCCCATTCCTTTCATATACATGATAAGTGGCCTATTCGTGCACTTATCATAAAAAGTACGGTGTGCAACAAGGGGGCTTTTTGAGACTCGTGTGAAGTTTCGTGTGTGACTCGACTCCCACTCGTGCTCAAAACATCACCGTCGCTAGAAAAAGCCAATTTTCCCCCTAGTTGCACAATATACTATTTCTCCATACCTGCATTTAAAGTATCACATTCCCGGGCGCCTGGAGAGGAATGTGCATTTTCAGTGCTAGTGTGAAGAAAAATAGTATACGCACCACGGGAGGAAAATCGAACAGCCCATACCTCGTATTTACCACTCTCGCCTTCGGCTCGGGTAACTTTTCCTCTCGCTGCATCAAAACTTTAAAAATTGTTATAAAATTGTTAAAAAATTGTTATAAAATTGTTAAAAAATGTTAAAAAAATGTTTGAAAAATGTTAAAAATAAATATTATTAAACTATGATATTCACTAAAATGTCATCAATTCCCATTCATTCTCCGTGCACAAAAAAGGGCCTATTCATGCCCTAGTTACAAAAAGCACGGTGTTTAACAAGGAGAGAAGTGGCTTTTCCAGACTCGGACGATTTTTGAGCACTCGTTTCCGCCTCGGGCGCATACAGCGCCCTCGACTACAACTCGTGCTCAAACATCATCCTCGCTAGGAAAAGCCAATTTCCCCCCTAGTTGCACGATGTATTATTCTACTCTCTGTTAATACCGGTTTTTCAAATATCTAACATTTTCTCAAATCTTTTAATTATTTTAAAATTCTCAAATTTTTCAAATTTTTTGTGCAAGACTTGAAATGCACGACCTTCTTCTCAACTCTCACGCATAAAAAAGTCCCTTTCATGCTCTTGTTGAAAAAAACACGATTAGCAACACGGGAATAAAAGCTATGTCAGACTCGGGTGAGTTTGCTTTAGCACTCGACTACGTCTCGAGCGCCTTCGGCGCCCTCGACTCCGATTCGTGGTGAACTCCTCACCCACGCTTGACATAACTTAATTTCTCGACCTGTTGCACAATGTACTATTTTTATCTTTCAGTGTATTGTCAAAATTTAAATAGCTAGATCATAGCTCGTTGCTATCTGAATTTACTTCTACATCTGATTCAGTGTCAATTCTTATTGGTTCATCGAGCTTGTTACTTTTATTTATCTTCAGTACTTTCGAGCTTATCTTGTTTACGAGTTATCTCTTCAATTGCAGATTTGATCTTCTTACTGAGTGCAACACTAACAGTCGGATATTCACGACGCCTTTTGGTAAGTGGTCGGCAGTAGCCTCAGTGAACATTACGTCCTCTCACATCGGAGTCTAACGGCAGAGAGAGCGAGAACAGCGTGTACAGTATAATCAGCGCTTAGAGTATAGCTTAGCTTCGGTAGCTATCGAGGTCACATGATATACACTCACATATCATAGGAGGGGAGACTTACATATGTGTGTTCCCCTCCCACACTCGTTAGCGCGCTCACTCATTCTGTCGCGCACTATAGTCCATTACATATTGAACTTGATTGAACTTGGCGATATATATTAATAAGATTATAATATTTACTCTATATTACAACAACATTATTATTTTAATTTTCACTGGAGTTACTTGTCTCTTACCCAATAAGGTTCTCATATAACCCAGAAATAAAAATCGTCTTTGACACCGGATCAATGATATCGATTCTCTTGTTGTCCAAGTAGATACCTAAACCCTCATCAACGAATTTCCTCAACGATAGCAAATTTTCCGACGGTGACTTAGCATAAATTACATTGTTCAAGCTTAAAAAATCATCATTTTTTGTTTATCCAGAGATGTTACTTACTTCCTCTGATTTTATAATCGTTGAATCATTTTAATTTGCACATTTAATATCAAGCTTTTTGGTATTTTTGGAAAATTAATTAAGAATTAGTCATGTGCTCTGTATCAGTTGATTTTTATCGCTTTCTTCTGCGTTAGGAAACGTACTGTCTACATAGAGACGTGTGTACTCACCAGATTCAGTGATTTTAGTAGAATTACTGTTGTTATGTTTATTTTGTCTACCTCTCCCCCCCTTGATCTGCCTCGGGCATGGCTTCTATCAGATTTGTTTTTTTAGGTTCGCTACCCTTAGGTGCTTTGTTATTACGTCGTTCTACACCACGCTTTACATCACTTTGAAGTCACCACATCTATCACCCCGATGAAAATTTGAAGATTCATACCTTCTTCGGCTCTCATTCTCCTTCAGGATGTTTTTCAGCTGATTCTCAGTGTATGGGCAATCTACGCGGACATGCCCTTCATACCTCTTGCATCTGAAGCACATCTTGCCTTTTTTCTTACACGTGTCCTTATAGTGACCCTTGTTACCACAGTTGTAACAAAGCACCCCAGGATGAGATACGTGGTAGGCTTTTGCTCCAGTTTTGTCGTCTGTCCAGCTAAGTCGTTTGCACTTCGAGCTAATTCCTGTCTTACAACATATTCTTTAAGTTGATTCAAAGTTAAGAGTTTACCAGTTATATTTTTGTTCAAGATTTCGGACTCTTTAACTAGAGGTAAATGTACAACTATGGCTTTATAGAATGCATCGCTTATCTCGTCATCAGATAAGGGAGGTGTGTTGGGCATCTTATTGTATAATCGAATTAATCTATCAAATCTATCCCAGAAAACTTACGCTCTCTCTTTGGGTGGATCGTATCGAATACTGTGTAACTCTTTTCTAATAAGTTCTGAGTTTAAAAAGTCTAAAAATGTATTGATGTTCAAATTTTGTGTTAATTTGTATACTCTACAAAAAGTTCTATCTCTTTTCGTTACTTTGATCTGAATTTTTTCTTTTATGTTACTAATGTTTTTACTCGAACCAATTTTATTAACTCCATCTTAAACTAACTTTGCAATAGGATCTACTTACATGGCTGTTTTAACTGTGGCGTTCTGATTCGACGGTTAATTGTTGTTTTGTACAGTTTTTCCAGCTGATTCGTCTTGGATGTTATTACACAATCGATTCTGTTTCATCCAAATCTGTACCTGTTCTTCCATCCAGCTGTAATTTTCTTTCACATTACACTTATGCCTGACCAATTCTTAGGCTACATCATCATGTACTCTGTTACACTTAGTTTCGATTTTTTCCTTCAACTTTTAATTTTCTTTTTCCAACTTACCCAGCCTGGACATCATTTCTAGAATTTCAAGATTTTTGTTAGTATTATTTAAAGAAGATTCTCCGAGCTCAGGTCCCCTTTTCTGACGGATTTGTTTAGTCCAAAATCCAGTTCTATTGATTTGATTAATTTGATAACTGGAGTGGATTTACATATCAAGCTTGACTCGATCTTAAATTTCCAGCTGTTGTCGTCCAACGATTTAGACGCTTTGTTTTCACTCTCATCGAACTTATTGTCCAGCCCACCGTCAGCAATCACACTCTCATCAGTTTTAGGGACAAGGTTTCCCCACGTTGGTTTGAATCAACCTCCTCAACTAAAGTCACCTCTTCAGTTCGAATCCTGTTGATCTCCTTCTTCAAGGATTTCCGTATCCGTTTCGAGACGAGAGAGTTATCTAGGAATATTTTGTAAATGAGTTTTTTGTTTTAACAAACGACAATCAAAATTAACACTCTATTACATGTAGCAATTTTTTAAGCATGTACTTAGTTGACAAACAACAATCAAGAATCAATGCCAATTGCCTATTTTTTTTTCTTTTATTATGAGTTTTACAGCACACAGTGCAGCAGCAACAACATACACTATCCTGCATGTACTGGCCAACGTTTAAGTTTTGAAACTGAACAGCGTCCTATTAAAATTTAATATGTACATATTTTGTTGTTGTGGAAAAACGAGTTTTAATTTTTCGATCTTATATAGAAAATTCAAGTTTTACCTAACTCGTACTTTCTACCACTTGACGTAATTTTATAAATGTCTCTATCATTATCTATTTCTGGATAAAAGGGGTCATCGGGATCTGTTTTTGAAATCCCTAGCTTCTGGCCCTGGAGCATCAAAAACAACTGCAGGTTTTTCTCATCTTTTAAATTCGAATTAATCGGTTAACTGTTTCATAATAAATTTTAGTTGAACTTAAAATTGCAATTTTAGATAAGGTTAGTCAGCTTAAATCTAATTTTGTACAGGCACGCTCAAGCACGTTGCCGGCTTCCGACCGATTCCTAAAATTACCCGCCTCACATGCCTCACGCCTACAGGAAGAGCCATCTAGCGAAAATCGGCTGAACTAGGAAAGTTGGTGGAGGTGCCCATACTCAAGCTGATTAATGTCTGGCTGAGCGGGTTTTTTGCTTTTTTTGCGCATGTTATCAGAAACGGCGGATAGCAAGGAGAAAAATGTTGTTTTATGCATGGTCGGTAGAATCATATTTAATAGAGTTTATCGACGATTCAAAGCAGCCATAAAACGCATGCGAAGGCGGAATAGCTATGCTAGCAGAGCCCTTACGGATACCGAAACTAGGTATGCGCAAATTGAAAAGAGAGCAATACGCAAATTAAACTTCTTATCCAAAAATTTGACTTAGAGGTCAAGTATAGACCTGGTAAAGAACTATTATTAGCTGATACTTTATCAAGAAATTATTTTAATATTAAAGAAGATAATTTTTATGAATTAAGGATAAAACTTTATGCACATAGCGGAGTAAAACTAGAAAGTAGGAAAAGGAGCTCTCGAGATCTTGAATGCAATCAGGGATGCTGAGCGAGAACGAGAAAGCATATTGGAGAAGATCCAAGACAGGCTAGACTCTACGGATAATGTTGTGTCAAACACATCTAACATTCATAAGTCTGTTAAAAGCGATCTATCGGCGATTATGACCTAGGTTAAGTGGATTGAAAGAGGACAAGTGGAGCTGGAAAAGAGCAAGAGAGCTGGAAGGAGGACAAGGCATCACAGACGATAGAAGCATCAAACGCGGTGACGGCAAGAACGCTAAATAAGCGTAAAGCAATGTCACCAAGCCAGGTTGAAAAGCGACAAGAAAACTACGCTAAATAAACATGGAAAAATAAAGAAGTAGCCTCTGTGGAAGTCGCATCAAAAATCCAATCACAGGTGTCTCAGGAAGAAAAGTCAGACCCACCCTGGCAGGAGGTTATTACCAGAAAGGAGAAAAAGAAAGAAAAGAAGATGAAAGAGGAGATACGCGAAAGCACTGATGCCAAGAACAAAAATAGCACTAGAAAACCACGAGAAAGATTCACCAGGCCTGATGCACTTGTTATAAAAGCTGCTGAAGGAAATTCGTACGCTGATATTTTGAGGACGGTGCTTGGTAACAGCGTAAATAAAATACGCAAATCGGTGGCAGGAGATCTTCTTTTGGAGCTACGATGCACTAAAGAAGTGAAAACGCAGGAACTTCAAGAAGCGGTTAAAGCGGTGCTGGTAAAAGAAGTCACAATCAAGAGGCTCCAGCATGAAGAGGTCTTTGAAATAAAAGATCTCAATATGCTTACCTCTAAGCAGGATATTCTAGAAGCCCTGAGTAGAGAGTTTCTAGAAGAGAAGGAAGTAGTAGAGAAGACGTCCGTAAAGACTCTTCAGAAAACTTATGGGGATACGCAGACTGCCGTCGTACAGATGCCTACCCAGATTACACAAAAGACGATCGCACGGGGAAAGCTCAAAGTAGGTTGGGTTAATTGCAGAATCAGGGAGATTAGTCAAGAGACACGACCACCTAGATGCTATAAATGCCTGGGTTTTGACCATATCGCAAAAAAGTGTACAGAGACGTATAACAGAAGTAAATGCTGTTTTAAGTGCGAAACCGAAGGACATGCAGCGATAAGTTGCACGAACGCGCTGAGATGCATTCTCTGCCGGAAAAAGAATGGAGAATTAAAGATTGACTATGCAGCTAGTAGCTATACATGCCCAGCCTACCGAGCCACATTAAAAGAACTAAAGAACTAACGGAAATGAAGATAGTGCAATTAAATTTAAACTACTGTGAGACAGCACAGGACCTACTCAACCAGTATATCCGCGGGAAAGAGGTAGACGTAGCCATTGTGTGCGAACAATATAAAGATCTAGACAAACCATTGTGAGTAATAGACACTTTGGGTGAAGCAGCGATCTGGGCATGTTGGAACTTTGCTTTCTGTGAAAAAATAAAGACTCGTGAAAAAGGATTTATACGGGCTAAGGTAGCAAGTGTTACTGTTTGCAGCTGCTACGCTTCACCTTAAGCTCCAATCAAGCAGTTCAAGCAACTACTAGATTGGCTTATACAAGACGCAGAAGGGAGAAAACTGGTACTGACTGCAGGCGACTTTAGTGCACCAAGGATGCACCTACACATTTAGAAGAGGAGATGCAGTCTATTGTCGACCTGACATTTGTTAGCAGCAGCCTTATTGGCTTAGTTGATTCATGGACAGTAGTAAGCACCACACACATAGTGATCACCAGACCATAATAATGCAGGTAGCAATATCAAAACAGGGACCTAGCGCGAGTACAACGACTAATAAATTAAGTTGGAAAATGAAGGATTATGATAAGGAGATGTTCTTGTTAGCACTAGAACAAATGTAACTGTCTGGAACGGCTGAAAGCAAGGCAGAGCAATTAACAATAAACAAACATGTGACGCTGCTATGCCTCGAAGATTGGCATACAGTAGACGACCACCAGTATACTGGTGGGACAAGGTGATTGCGAATGCACGTAGCGAGTGCCACTGGACCAGAAGACGAGAACAACGGGCGAGGAAGAAATACTATAAAACTGATATAGGCCAGGAAATAGTAGATGCCCGCGGACAAGAAATAAAGGACGCTAAAAGAAGTCTTAAAAGAAAATCCGCAAAAACAAACGACGGTGCCTCAAGGAATTAGAGAACGAGGTTGAACAAAACCTTTGGGGTCGACCGTATAAAATAGTAATGAAGAAGATTGAAGAAAGCTACGTGTCTCCACCAAAATGCTAGAACTATTACACCGGGTAGTAACCACACTGTTCCCCAGGCAACTGGAAAAGCTAAGTGTCATCGAAAGAGGCGTGAATGAAAAAGCTATCCCAGTGATCACAATTGAGGAATTGTTAGCCGCCTGCAGAAGGGTAGGAAACAACAAGGCCCCGGGGCCGGATATCATTCAAAATATTGCATTAATACATGCTATTCACGCTCATTCAGAGGTCTTCTAGAAAAGGGAACATTCCCCAAAAACTGGAAGAAACAGCGACTAGTGCTTCTTCCAAACGGAAAAAACCACTCCAGGAGTCCTCATCATACAGACCGCTCTGCATGCTGGATACCTCAGGCAAGATCCTGAAACGCATATCTGCGTCAGAATGGATCATTTTATAAAAGTAAAAGGTGGATTAGCGGAACACCAATATGGCTTTAGAAAGAAGCGTTCAACACTGGACGCAGTTAGTCTAGTAACTGACACTGCACATACAGCGATAGAGGGGAAAAGATGGAAGGGAGGAAAAAAGAAGTATTGCGCCATAGTTACATTAAATGTCAAAAATGCACTTAATTCGGCCAGATAAAGTGAAAATACGAGGCACTCCGGAAGCAGGATGTGCCCTTCTATATAAGAAGGTTAATGTCCGACTACTTGAAGGACTGAATCTTATTATATGACACTGAGGACAGTACTAAGACCTATAAGTTACCGGAGGCGTCCTCCAAGGGTCAGTACTTAGCTTACTGTCTTGGAACATCATGTACGACGGGGTACTAAATCTCCAATTACAACTTTTTTAAATGAAATTTTTTTTTAAATTTCCACATTGATTCCATAAACATATGTGTTTAAAATAGATCCATGAAGAAAAAAGTGCCCTTCAAAGGCTAAAACTTAAGTAAGTCTGCGGTAGCTGAAATAATGAAAATTATGATTTTTGGCCTTCGAAGACCTATTGTACCTGACATATGGTATTTATAAACTTTGTTCGATAATTTTTACAGTATGCCTAAGTTAATATAATTGTTTAATTGATTATTCAAACAATTTAAGGTACATTTACACAAAAAATTCAATATCTCGTTTTTTTTTTAAATATAAGGTGGTCAGGTCTTCTTAAAGGGCTTGATATTTTCTTATGGCAGTAGCTTCTCTCATTCGCGGAGAATCTGCTGCTGCATAGCCAGCAGTCACTTACTTTCTTTTTTACTGAAGATGGGGACTACTGTTCCTGAAGCTCAGAAACCTGCCCTGACCCTTGGCAACCACAGTATATAATATTTCTTGTATTCGGCGGGTAGTCTTTGGTAGCAGAAAGACAGACTTAAAACTGGACCAGCCGGCCTCTTTGTACACTGCCAAATTAAAAAAAAATTTCGGGTGTCTAGAATAACAAGAAGTTATGTAGTAAACAAATATGATCATGGCTCATAAGTGTTTTTATATGATTTGATATTTATAACTTGGTACTTTTTATGTCCATCGGTATCAACGAAGTAGCGCATCTAGCTTTAAGTAGTAGAAGAGCAGTATACAAGAAGTAGTTTACAATTACCAAGGTTGCGCTTGGTCTGTAGTAGCGTATCATGAATAAGTAGAACGAAATTTTATGCATATGTGTGCTTTTTACTTTTAAGTCGAGTTTACAGCGTTGTCAGATCTATTCGAGTATGAAAGGATAGTAGAGCACATGTCCAAAAAATTACCGACGGCAACGAAGTCACAGAGCCAAGAAATTGCAGAAGAATGATTAATAATTTATTTGTTACAGGCTTCTATATGTAATCGCAGAATTTTCGTGCACAAGTAAGTGTTTGTATGTGTGTATGTGAGTAAGTGTGTGTGTGTGTGTAAGTATACGTTAACATTTGATAGAAATAGTGCGCTAACGGGGGCTGGTAGAAGGCGCGATATATCGCGGATAGCAACAGCGCGAGAGAGCCAATAAGCAGCTTTTGTCATTGTTGCCGTGGAATGCAAGCTCAAATAAGGAGATGCACTTGATTTCTCACCAGCCCTGATCAAGAACAGACGTGTCTATCTACGCACTCAAATTAAAGGCCAGTAAGTGATGTCCAAGATCAAGATCATCTTTGCGATCAATGTAGTCACTTTAACTAGTAGATGACGCGACTTGAACGGGTATTGGCCCAAAGAGTTTCGTATTCGTTTTGTCACGTACCGTAAAGTAAATTAGCGGTTTTTCGCGGGTTCATATCTCAGTGACTGCGTGTTTAAACTGGTTTAACTTCTTTATTTTGTAGAATTTATCTTTTATCTTTAGAGCATAGTGATGACTCATAACGTAAGTCTATCTAAGTGTTGTGACGGTACGTTGTCCATGCAAATATTAACACTTGTGTTTTGTTTGTGTAAGAGCTAGAGAAGAAGAGAGCATAGAGAGAAAAGAAGAGAAGTTTCGAGGGAACAGCAGAGCTGCGAGAAACAACGGCCATTTCCAGGGAAAGACAGCGAGAGTGAGAGAAAGAGCATGCAACGCGCGCGGCAACAGCGGGGCCAATCGGGAGAACGCGAAGAGAAGGACTTGAAGAGTGATAGAAGCCGGCTGCAAAATAGTGAGTTCCGTCGCGGTCGGGATCGAACCGTGCTGATTGGTGGAGATGCATCAAAAGGATCGCGCGCTGAATTCTCGCGGAGTGTGGTGTGGAAAAAAGAGAGCGCAAGTGTAGTGAGAAAGAGAGAGAGAGAAACGTAAGTCTGTTGAAGAGTGTACTGTGTGAGTCATGTGTGTGCGAGAGGGAACGCAGGATTCGCCCAGAGCCGATTCTGAAAAGTCGGGCCCGCTTTGTGTTGCTAGCGCGCGAGAGGAGAAGGAGAGCGTGGCAGCAAGTGCCTTGCCGACTTCGTCGGGACGTGTCAAGCTAAAGCGAGCGAGATAGAGAGAGAGAGTATCGAGTGTGCGTGAGTGCGGGAGAGATAGAGCGAGTGTTGGAGAGTCGGTAGAGGCGCATTATCGCGTGAAGAGCGAGATATTGTGAGTTCAAAGAGAGAAAATAAATAGAGAGTAGAATAGAGTTTGTGAGTGTAATTATTTGAATTATCCTCGAGTATCCCGACTCGAGGAAATCTAGCGGGACCTCAGATTCGGAAACGGTTTTTTTTTTATAAAAAGTAGTGTCGCGGATTCGGGACCAAGGGCAATGGTGTGACCGAGCCTGAACGTTGCGCGATTCAAATGCTAAGAATTGCGCATAGCAACCGTTAGCAACGCGAACAACGGCGTCGCGAATGTTGTTGTTTATGTTCAGTCTGGTTCTGTCAGCTGTTGAAAACAGTTGTGTTTACGTTCGAATAAAGAGTCCGAGTTCTAGTGTGCTTTACTATAAATATGTGTTGTTATTCTCTTAACCCGAACCTGATCATAACATTTTGAAGCGATAGTAGAAATTCATTTTGCGGTTTTAGCCACGTCACAAATGGCGCCCAACGTGGGGCTCGGCTAGACCACGATTAGAATTTTACGTTAATTGGAAATTTTAAGATCGAGTAAAGCGGTGAGAGTGATAGCTTTGTGTGAGTGTGTCGCGTAGAGGTAGTGGAGTGAAGTGGAAAGGAGAGACTAGAGTAAGCATACTTAGAAAATTTTGAAATATATATTTTGTGTTTGCATTCTTCTTCATGATAGTGCGAATTTTGTGCGGGGAAATTTGACGGCAAGGAGGTTAGTAGAATGAGAGGAAGATAGAAGCTGTGCGAAGCTTCGGAGAAATCACTGTTGATCAGATATTATGGCTTTATTGAAATCTCCGATCAGGTCCTGGTGTGACCTTCTCTCACAAGTTGTCGCCGAGAATTGATGCTCTACTCATCAAGCGCCGCCGAAAACTCAGGCCCGCTAAAACAAAGACGCTCTCCCGAGGACTACCGAAGGGACTCGAAACAGTGCGCGCTCCTCTATATCTATAGCTATACACACGCAGTCATGTGCCCACGCGAACGCCTCCCGCCACTCGACTCTCTGGCATGGCACAGATCGGCCCTTTAGCCTCTCCGCACTGAAAGTGACCCTCAAAATCCGCGGAGTAAAACTCCTAGAGGGGGTCGTGGCAGTCTAGGAATGATTATAAGTTCATATGAGAGCCAAATGACGGAGAAACGTTCGCTAAAACTACTAATAGGTAGAATATATTATTAATAAAGAATAAATACGCCGCACTTGCTATTATCCCTAGTAGCCCTCGGTTACGTCCGGAACAGGTGGCGTTGTTGAATTCTGGAGACGCTAGCAGGGAAGATGAATCTAGAGCGTCTTCGTCAAGGACCGATGCGTACCGGGATGATCAAGGAGGTTTGAATAACGCCGTGGGAAGTGTAGTGTAAGCACACGAGTATTGACGCCCACGACTGCGTCTGTAGTAACGACGCAAGCGAGGTCATCGAATCCTGCAATGGTACCGTCGGCAAGCAGCGGGGTCTCACACGAGTTTACAATTCGCTTGAGAGCACAGAATTTCGGAGTGCCGAGCGTGGCGGGTAGAGAGACTATTGCGAGATACGAAATGCTTTCGGCTCAGTATGTGTACTATTCGGCACACATAGTGACGGACGAAAATGAGCGCGACGGGCAAGAGTTTGCGAATTCAGCTCTGAATACGAGATTCATCGAAGTGCCGGAAAGGTGGCACATTGAGCCGTCAAACAGAGTGAGAGATGAGAGAGTCGGGGTGACGTCTTCCGCAAATAGGAGACCTGCTGCGCGAAGCGTTGGCCACGCGCGAGGGCTCGCATCAGCGGAAGACAAAACGAGATTCAGAATATAACGCTAGCTTAGAATAGTCCGCGAGGCGAAGCGAGAGAGAGAGAGAGAGAGAGAGAGAGAGAGAGAGAGAGAGAGAGAGAGAGATGATCGAGGTTATGCGGCGTAAAGCAAGGCGTGTACAGAGAAGTCAAGAGCAGCGGCTACCTGCTCCTTAAGCTAGCGCGCGGAGATTTGTTCTTAATGCAGAGAGTAGCGACGGCGAAGAGCGTCAACAAGGAAGTCGTAGGCCCTACGTATCGCTAGCATCGAGAAGTAGGAAAAGCCTGTATTATTCGTCGAAAAGCGAAAGCAAGGACTGTTTAGTTGAGTCAGAGTGAGATGGCAGGAGAGTAAGGCGCGTAAAAATTGGAGAGGCGAACTGAGTCGGCGAGAGAGTTACAAAGATTCAAAGAGAGACGTGTATAATCCGGGGTACTGGTGGAGAGACTGATTAGAGAGTGACGTGGATTCTTTCAGTAGCAGAAAGGATAGGAAGGCGAAATCAAGTCAAGTCGTGGATGGGGAGAGAGTCGACGCTAAGCCAGTACGTCGGAGCAAAGTCAAGGTTAGAAGGAAAGGCGAAGACTTTGAAAGAGACAGTGCTCGGATAGCCGGTGACAGGTTACAAACAGTAAAAACGTTAAAGAGTTGAAGAATCGTGCAATTCGCGAGGAATGAGTAAGCGGACAATCCAGAAGAATTCATAAAGATTGTCGTGATGGGTCAGGGTTGTTGGATGACACGTTGCTTGTTGCGATCCCGTGTTGCCACTCCAAGAAGGCATTACGCTGGTATCAAACGATTCGCGCAGATAGATCTTTGTGGCTGAAGTTTTTGGGAAGTTCTGAAATTTTTAAATTTCTCTGGGTACTATATATTGTCAACTATTGGCAGTTTCTGGGACTCTTCCTAGAAACTGACACTTCCGTCAATATAGTTATTTTGACTATACTCCCCCCACAGCCCCCCATACTAAATATGTACTTAAAAGAAAATAAAAATATTTGGCTTCATACCGCAGAGAATTTAAATCACCGTTCATCATTTCTTTGTTATAGACCAAAAAGTGT
Organism: Nasonia oneida; assembly: GCA_037356405.1. Lineage (NCBI taxonomy): Eukaryota > Metazoa > Arthropoda > Insecta > Hymenoptera > Pteromalidae > Nasonia > Nasonia oneida. Next base: position 128,012 of record JAZHPH010000094.1, read on the forward strand.
ACATTTTTAAACCACTATAACTCAAAAACTAAACTATGGAACTTCTTGAAAAAAAATTATGTTGGTGAATTATAATAAGATATACTTTCTGTATAAATATCGTGATATTCTACTTATTCTTTCCTAAAAAAAATCTATTACTATAAAAACCCGCATTGACAGAGCGTAATAACTGAAAAAAGGCATAAATCAAGTAAGAAACTTGGCTAATGAAAGCCAGCTGAAATTAATGGCCGATTCAGGTAAAATAAAGGCACATGTTGGGCACCCAGGATTTTTGTATAGATTTGTTCTTATTCAAATAAAGCTATGGTAACGAGCTTTGAAGTTTTATTAAGGTTGATGCGGTAGCAGGCTTTATTAAGACGTTCGATGACTCGGTTTGGGTCCGTGTTCTAACCCGATGAGCGGGCATTTGAGTGCATCAATTTAGTCATTATGAATTTATTTTTATTTTGAAGCATCTATATTATGATTTTAGAGAAAACAAAATGATTATGTTATGTATTGAAATTTATATGCGTTGATACATTTATATATATTTTCATCTTTTGTACCGCCATATTGATCACGTGAGCTCTCAATCATTTAAATGCATTATTAATTAAGCGGACCTCACCACCTTAAATTAAAAAAAATGAGATATTGATTTTTTATGTAAAAGTACCTTAAATTGTTTAAATAATTAATAAAATAATTATATTAACTCAGACATACTAAAAAATTATCAAAATATTCAATATCTCATTTTTTTAAATTGAAGGTGGTGAGGTCCCCTTAAACCGAATTTACAAAACAATATCACTTCACAAATTTTTAAGTAAAAATCGTAACTCATGTACTTTGGTGTAAGATTTAACCTTAAGTTTTCAAAAAAATATTTACAACAAATAAATCTCGGATATCTGAGAATTAAATGAAGCTAATGAGCATATTTAAAAAGTATATTTAACTTGCAGGGATCATTTCATACACTTCATACAAGAATAAGAATTAATATAAATGAAAATCCGTCCAGATTAAAATTTTCGATATGATTCATGTCTTCTTTTTTTTTATTAACTTTGTCTGTAAAATGCAAAGCTTTCCTAGATAGGAAACCAAAACTTTATTTCTCAATAACTATTCAATACGATAAAGACAATACGGTCCAATAATTCCAGGCTTTTAAGAGGGTGAATATAACCTTCCTTTATTTTAATTTTAATTTTCTTAGATTCTTTTCTTCAGTATATGTTTAGCATCCTCCATATCTTTCATTTGGGCGTCTACTACTTCTTGACCTCGATCGGTTATGTAGTATATCTTCCTGGCTCGCTGTTTCCATCTTCTGGTTCGATGAAACTCGCTGCAGGCAGCGTCTATTTTTTTTATCCCACAAGTATACTGACGGTCGTCTATTATTGGGAGCCCTCCTCATCATTCGTAGATCCTAACAGCTGTATTTCTTCTAGAGCCTGCAGAAATGTCTCCTTGTATAATCCATAGTTCTCTAACTGACTTTTATTGTCCTTGTACTCCCGTTGGATCTCCATTTTGGTTTTCCTATCTCCATTATTATTGCTTAGTGGTCAATATTTATGTAATGATCTAACCGTCTACGATCTAACTAAGCCAATCAGATAGCTGGTAACAAACGTAAGATCTATGATGGACCCTGCGTCTACTCCTGCGTCTACTCTTTAAAATGTGTAAAAGCATCTCTGGTTTAGTAAGATCAAGTCTAGGAGGGCAAATGCTTACAAAAGCGCTCATCTTCTTTCGTTTGTCCTTTAGCTGCTTCACTCTAATATCCAGGCGTTGAAATCACATGCTATTAGTACTGGTTTTCTTCCAACAGCATCCTGTAATACCCGGTCCAAAAGTTGTCTAAATTGTTATATTAGTGCGTTAGAAGCATAGCAGCTGTAAATGTGTACGTCTGCGACCTTAGCGAGCACGAATCCTTTTTTACGTCTTTTCATTTTTTCCTGAAAAGCAGCGTCTCCGCATGCCCATATCGTCGCTTTACCAGTACTGTTTATATCCCACGATGGTTCGTCCAGATCTCTGTATTGTTCACAGACGATGGCTACGTCGATCTCTGTCTCACGGACATACTGGCTTAGTAGATCCTGTGCAGTCGCGCAGTGATTTATATTTAACTGCACTATTTGCATTTTCTTCGTCTGTCAATGGCTTCTACTGCAGCTTGGTAAACTGGACATGGGTAGTTACCAGCTGCGTAATCACTCTTTCTGCCTGTGCCTTATTTTGGTTGCCCAACTGTGCTTTGCTTTTGCCCATCTTTTTTACATTTAAAGCAAAGCTTACTTATATTTAGTTACTATGCAGTTTCTGCTAAAATAGCCAAAACCTAGGCATTCATAACACCTAAACGGCTCGTTTTTGCGTTAAGCCACCCGGACTCTAAAGTTGACCCATTCTATTCTGAGCTTCTGTAGCTTACAAGAAAGGGTCCTCAGGTGTACCTCACTGATTTTGATAATTTTGTGATATGTTGTAGTACTCGAGAAAATATTATAATCCTTGATAACAATTAAGAAAATTATGTAATTTTCAATTACCGATGTATTACACATAAATTGCATGATCTAATTAATTGTAATATCATAAGTTTGTAGAATGTATTCGAAATAAAATTTATTACACAAGAGTTCAAAATTTTAATTTATTTCAAACCTGCAATAATTCATTGTAAAATGAAATGATTTTCATCGATATTCAATGTTGTTTTATTAAAAATTAAAAAATATACAATAAATGAGTAAATCTGCAAATAAATTAAAAAAATTTAAAAATAATTCAAGAATATAATTTTTTATTTAAGGATAAAATAAAAAAATAACCTCAAAGGTAAAACAATCAAGAAAAAAATTTTTTCTTCGTAAATCTCGTCAACTTTAATTTCTTATTTTTTTGATGATAGTGCAATTTTCAACCAAATCTAGCCGATTTGATCAGTTTTATATTGAAAAAATAGCGAAAAATTGCACATTTACCCCTAAAAAAAACAGGGGTTGACACCCTTCGGGGTAAAAGTTGTGCCTACAGTAGCGTCTTTTTATAATAAAGAATTTAGCGTTGGTTTTATTTAAAAACTCCAAATAGTTTTTGAGATATTAGAAAAAACCTGTTTTTGGGGGTAAACTTCAAGGGTGATTTTCACCCCTTAAATCGACGAGTTAGCACGTAAGAAAAAACACGTGTCTAATATTTTCTCGAGTACAACTACAACATATCACAAAATGATCAAAATCGGCGAGGTACACCTGGGGACCCTTCCTTGTTAGTAATCTTAGCTGCTATCTGAGCTAGTACCCGTATCACTGCGATGGAACTGTCGCCGTACGTCTTTCGCAGATATTTTATCGTAGAGTCTTTTATGATGTACTTGTCGCCCATTTCCGTCTGTAGTGCTTCTAATACCTCCTCTTTTAATGTAAGCCTGTCCAGATCTTTTAATTTAATGGTCTCTTTTTGCTGTAGTGCTTTTAGTATCTTTCATTTGCAGCCTTGATGATTAGAGCATCTAGTCTGGGAGGTCTTGCCCATTCGGTCCGTCCTTGCTGGTCCTATTCGGGTTTGTAAGGCTAGGGACATTTTTATTCTTTCTGCTTGCCTTTTTCTTCTTCTTCCTTAACTTTCTTGTGACGACTTTTTGCGACGCTGCCTTTTTAGGTTGATTGTCCTCTACTATATTCCTTCCATTTTTTATCCTGCAAAGTAGTTAGGGCTTCCTTTGCTGTTCCTGCCTTCCGAGATCTAAAATTTGGGGTTGTCTGGATTTCCCTCCCCTTAGTTTCCAAGCGTTAACATTGCTATAAGTTATCATCTGTCGGGCAGAGATTCCTATAGCTTGCCCTTATACTTTGATGGGGCGGGGGGGCGGCGTGTGCTTGTTTGTTTTTTGGTGTAGGCAGAGCAAGCTCAACGTAAGTGGCCCTTTAACATCGGATCCTCACGGGCACCATCGTTTAATAACACTTACATGGGGCCCGTTAACTAGCCTATTAGGCTTCTCCTTGAAAGTTTGACGTGTCTATATATACATCATCTACGACGGTGCTAAGGGGTTCAGGTTATTCTCTGGGTGTACTCAACTCTGTCACCTACGTTTCTCTGCATCGGGTGAGAAAGTCATTTTTCTTTACTCAGCTACCTACCTTCTTTAGCATTGGTCTAAGAAGTGCTTAGAGATTCTCAACCCCAGCACCTACGTTTTTCAGCGTTGGATAGAGAAGTGTAAGCTCAATTCTGTGACCTACGTTCCTCTGCATAGGTCTAAGGAGCGTTTCGTATCTACAAGTTAGTGGCCTTCGTCTAGCAACAGTTTTACTACTTTCTTTCGCATTCTTAAAATACCAAAAACTAATAAGATTAGTTATTATAAAGTAAATCCATCGATACCCTTCCTACTAGAATGCAGTGTATACTAAGATATAGCAAACTCGACAAATTCAATATTTAATTGAATTAATAAGAATAAGGAACGACAACGTAAGGCGAAGTAAATATAAAAACATAATTAAACTCGAAGTAAAATCAGTTAGGAAAATCAATAATAATAGTAAATTTACGTAAAATAATAAAGATAAAATAGAACACCGAGATGTATATACACAGTACGACTCTACGGCAAGAGGCGAAGCGAAGCACACCGATACGCACACATACATTGCAGTTCTACAGCGGAGGCTCAAAGCTAAGCGAGGCACACCAATATGCACGCACACCTTACGACTCCACGGCGAGAGATCAAGCGAAGCACACCGATATGCACGCACACATTGCAGTCCTACAGCGGAGGCACAAAGCTAAGCGAAGCACACGGATATGAACGCACACATCTCGGCTCCACGGCGGGAACACAGCAGACGCAAGTAGAGAGAAAATAAAACAAGAGACCTACTGTACATCATGGACCCCCGCATACCCGAAAGCGATGCACGTGCAATGAAGAGAGGCCGCGGAACACGCAACGCTATCGGCAAGTGACACATAAGTCACGCGCGCTGGAAGCTCGAGGAGCCATCAAAGAGGACACCGCGCAAGTCGGCTCAAAATGCACAAATGAAGCTACTATGAGCCTGCAGATAAGGAAGGTAAATCAGAGGCGAGTTTGACAGAAGAAGAGCACGAGGAGACTCGATGGAGAGGATTTTTACTCTGGTTTTCTGATTGGGCCTCTCTGCAACGTCACATGCATAAAAAGCTACAAATAAGGCAAGAAGCTGCATCTAGGCCTTCGAATTGGCCAAACACCCACCCCGCCGAGGAGACGAAAATCGGAGATCACCTCTCCTACGAGAGCATAAAAGAGCCCAGCAACAGGTCCTCACATCGTCAGTCTGCTTCAAAAATCGTTGCCACGCGAAAACTCTGCTCGAGCCCGGTCCGGTATAACATCTTGAAACTTAGAATATTTTCGACCGTTCGGGACTTAGAATATTTCGAGCAGTGCAAAACTTAGAATCATTTTTACAACACGGGACTTAAAAAAATTCAGATCAGTGTAAGGACTTATATTTCGGCTAGTAAAATAACTTAAATATTCCTATCTATAAAAAAAATTAACTTTTAAAAAAGTAAAAGGTTAGGCGAGTTTGATATATTCCTAATGAATGAAGCAAAGAACAACTCTCAAGATAATTACTACGTAACTTGCCTTGCTCGTTTCATTGTACTTATGGTGTTTGTATGACGTTCTAATATGTAAAAAGAAAATTTTAATTGTTCACCAATAAACAAAATGAAACGGGCATGGCAAGTTACGTAGTAATTATCTTGAGAGTTGTTCTATCTGTAATTTTGTTGCGGAATATATCAAACTCGCCTAACCTTTAACTTTTTTAAAAGTTAATTTTTTTTTAGAGATTTCAATCATTTTAGTAAATTTTTTGAGTATTTCATATTCAACGTAACAAAAATAAAATATAAGCATTTTTAGCACCTTTCGACCACAGCTTTTTGGTAACATTTTTATCACTAACATGAAATCACTGATTCTTCTGATATACACCACCCTCGAATTATTTCTACACCTAGACACCAAAAACCACGGAGCGCACCACCTAGACCTCGTCATCGGCCACCCTGCACACCTAGACACCGCCCTTGAATGATGTTTACACCTAGACACCAAGAATCATTTTTACAACACGGGGCTTAGAAAAATTCAGATCGGTGTAAGGACTTAGTATATTTCGGCTAGTAAAATAATGATGATAATAAAATCACTCCTAACCGTGTTGGTCTGAAGCCACGAATCGCCTTGTCGATTCGCGCATATGAGAGCCAAATGACGGAGAAACGTTCGCTAAAACTACTAATAGGTAAAATATATTATTTATAAAGAATAAATACGTCGCACTTGCTCTTATCCCTAGCAGCCCTCGGTTACGTCCGGAACACGATATCTTAGCATCTTCATTAGTTGTCAAACACACTAGGCAATTTGTATCTTTAAGTGGTGTAGGTTATCTTGAAAGCTTTCATGTCCATTAAAAAACTGCGTAAGGTAGTAATTTCTTTTAGTCCAGTCCTAAATCCTTGGTATAAGGCGGCGCACAGTGTGAAAATTTTTTTTTTTTTATTAAAACCTAATATCTCACGATTGAGTGAACAAAATTGGATGAAATTTAGTTAGAGTATAGTTTGAGTTATGTGGAATAAGATAAAAATATTGGGAAGGCCCACAACAGTTTTTGGGGGCCCCAAAATTCAAGGAAAGAAGGCCCATTTTGCGATTTTAGCGATAAAATCTTGTCCATATTGGGACACCGTATAAGATTATTGATGTAGTTACTCTGGCTAGGAGTAACCTTCGATCCGGCATTAGTCCACCAATGTTTTTTTTTATTATGCTAGATATAAGGATAGCCTTCATTCAAGGACCAACAAGCTCTAGCCCGGTCTGCTGTAGCCATTAGTAGATTATACCTATAGCTTTGTTAGCAATTTTCATCACCTTTTTCTTCTGTTTGTGTGATGCGAATATTGCACCGCATGATCCAATGGACCTTAAGATCTTGACGCGACTCGCTGAGACCGAGGTTGGAGCCGCTTTATAATATGCATAAAATTAATATAGAAAAAACGTATCTATTTTATTTCTTTCGAGTACGAGGAAACGCACCTCTACGTATTACAGATAAGTAAACGGCGTCCCTAGCAGGGCACGCACGAGTGCAACAGAGACGGTCAGCGGCACTATGCGTTAGAAAGAGAGCGCCGCATTGCCGTACGAGTGCATGAGGGGAAACTCGCGGCGCTATACGCGAGAGCGATAGCATCACCCCACCGTACAAGTGCGAGCAAGGGGAATAGCAATGCCGCACGCTAGAGCGGGAGTGCCGCAACATCAGGCAAGAGAGACAGAGAGAGTATCATATCCACCGTGCGTGCACGGCTCAACCGTTAGCGCAAGCGAGAGAGAGAGGCGCTGTAGGAAAGTGAAAGGCTCTCCCTTCTCACTCCTAACGTGCGACCTGATGTACGCGCGTGAGACCTGCAGCCGAATTCCCGCTGTGTGTGCGCGAAAAGAGGGCGCTACACGCTGACAAGTGCCAATTACCGTCCAGGAGGACGGAAACAGGGTCGGAAACAAAGAATTATATATTTATTCGGAAACCAGCATAAGCTCAGAGCATTTATTGTTACTAGATTCTTAATTATTAATAATAATTATGGAAACTGATTAAAAGGTTATTGTTTTGTTTTATTGGAGACAACCCAGAACTCAGCAAACGTTCAGTTTCTTACGAAATGTCACACACACACAC
>JAZHPH010000094.1:135874-161689 GCA_037356405.1 Nasonia oneida
TATGTATGTGACTGTAATGGCATTTTCTGGGATTTTTTTGCATACACAGGCAGTTTCTGGGACTTTGGCAGTTATCTGGGAAGTCCCAGAAGACAATCGCATCTATCGGCAGAATCTGGGACATCCCAGAATATTTTTTGGGATGTCACAGAAAATGTATTATTATTGAGGATTCCCCAGAAAATACAATACTTTGATCATTGTGATGCATCCCGGATATATATTTTTAAAATGTTATACTGATCCTACAAACAATCAATAAATAGTAATCCGCTGCTTTTGATTAGCAAATATTATAAATTATTGCCTTTCTGAATAAAGTTATTAATATTTTTGGAACAAAAAGAAATACGCGCTGTAAAATTTGAGGATTGGGTTCTTCAAAATCGATTTTGGTTGACCAAAAGGAATATTCACTCTTTTAAAAATGTTTTTATTTTTGATAAAATAACAAATTTTTTATAACTATCCGTCTTCAAACGTTCTAACGCATGTGTGCATACAATTCTCTGATTTTTTAATACTTTGTCATTCACAATATACTTAATATTTTCACTTATCGAGTCTCTCTTTGTCAATAAAATACTGATGCAATACTACATTTTCACGTCTAGTCAAATACGTGTAAATAAATATAGTTTCTGATATATTAAATGCTCGCAAATAACATAAATCTTGTACAGAGCACGACAACTTTCAAGTTTACAGTACGCTTACAAAAATAGCATAAGATGAACCTCTCGTCTATTTATCATGCTGCTGAATACCTCCTCGCACGTGGTTCTCTTTTCCGGGTGTCGACTACCGTGTTGGAGTTACGATAGCTAAATCAAAAATTGTTGGTCTCGGAGAAACTTCTATGAATATCTACGCAGTCGAGTCAGGGGACGTTATAGTGATTAGAAGTTATATGTCGAATCAGAAAAATCCCTTAAAATTTTTATAATTCTACTGAAAAACAAACGTTGCGGGTTTCCTGGTTTGACCGGTCTCACCGAGATTTCAGAGAAAAAAAGGAACGAGTTGCAGTCTGCTCGGTAGCAAGAGCCTGTGCTTAGCGATAAAATTTGCATATATTTCAGAATTTTCCCAATCCGTATTTATCAATTCGCGTACATTGGTGTGCGTTTGCAAAATTCGCTTCTATAGGCACCTGCTAATATAAACTCTCGACACAAATCCCTACACATACATAATCGTCCGTAACAACGCTAAATGTGTAAGAAAATTATTTGAAAAACTGGAAGGGAACATTAAATAAACAAATATCAATTGACGCGGTAGCGCCATGTAGACAAAGTCGCGGCTCTCATTTTACTTCTATATTGGTGTACGGATTTTTCATGATACCGAAAAAAATGCTTATCGTTATTGTTCGTGAGTTTTTTGGCTGATTAGTATGTTTTCTGAGCTAAACTATGATACCCAACGAAAGTATTTGTCGATAAAAGTGTTGTAAAGTTGGCCGCACAAGCTACGCACAAGCTACATATGTAATAGTTGGGTATCGCTTTCCTACAGTTTTCTACATTACACAACTAGGGGCGAAAGTTGGCTTTTTCAAGCGAGGATAATGAGCGAGGATCAATCATCATCTGAGTCTGAAAAAGCCAATTCGCCCTTTGTTGTGTACCGTGCTTTTTATAATCAGGGCAACGATAGCTCACTTTTTAGCCTGCCTGAAAAAGAAGAATTTTTAAAATTTTGAAAATTTTAGGGGCGAAAGTGCTGTCTACATAGCCAGAATAAGTGAAATCGTCCACTCAGAATTTAATTAACCGGGTAGGTGGCATTGATGATCAAATAATATTTTTGTGAAAGATATTGGATTTTAATATGCGAATTCAGCGTACTATTTTCAATAAGTAAAATAGTCCTTGGAAATTTCTTAATAATATCGTAAAGTAAAATAGCCAGCCCTCGTTAAAATAAACATAGAGTGAAAATAGACATTGCTACCCCTTGATGCCTCAGATGTCTGCTTGCTAGAGGACAATAGGACCAACGAAGAGCTACGCGGCTCAATGCTCCCCTTTCTATGCCGCGAAACTGCCAGCGCCACATATAAATTATACGTAATGAGTGCGACACAAATGAAAACAGATACAATATAAATTGTAAATGACAAAAAACAAAAACGACGAAAAAACTACAAGGAAACGACACGTAATTAGGAAACGACACGACATTTACACAAAACAAAAGCATCACATAACGATAACAGACAAGATACGACATGTGAACAACACGAAACAAAAACAGAAACCACCACGATAAGTCACGTAAACGTTAAGGAATGAAAACGAACAAAGAAAACATAAATCCAAAACGGAAACGACACGGAAAAAACGAAAAAATGACATGAAATAGGAACAGATACGGCATAAAATAGGAACAAAAAAAAACAGAAACAAAATGAAAAATTACACGAAACAGAAACGAAACATCAACAGAAAGGATACGGAAAGATACAGAAACAGAGACGACAAGGAAACGAAAATGACACAAAAACGTATCGTCACGTAAACGATGCTAAACAGAGACCACACGGTAGAAAAAACGGAACGTTAACGTCACAGAAACAACACGGAGACGGACACGGACACGATATGACACGTTAATTACACAAAACAGAAACGACACGGACGATACGAAATTTATGCGGAATTCACACAGAATAAGTGATTATAGACACTATGTAAAAGTGTCGCTAAAACATTCTAATGACAGTGTTCTTCAGTAAATGATGCACATATGATTTTTATAAATAAGGTATAAAATGTTGCCTACTTTAAATTTTAATACTGTTAATATGGAGAGGAAAAATAATACTTATAATACTTATAGGTATCAAATTAATTTGGTTTATTAGATATTCACTCTAAATGAAATTGTCTCCACTTCAGCATGATACTCAAGTGATTTTCACGTGACTTTTTAGTTACACTAAATTCATTATCATACATGACTATCAAGTAAAATCGCAATAAAAGATGCAACCCTTGTGCTCTTTGAGTTTTTTGACTTGTAACTAGAACTTCTAGTCATTTTATCACTGACGTGTTAAAGTTACATATTTAACAATATTTTAGAGATTGATTATCTTTATTCCCGTAAATTTTCCAGCTTGAAATTACACATAGCAAAGCCACATGGTTTTTTCAATATAAATGTCTAATTAAATTTAAACATTCTACATCCACTTAATGAGTAAAATTGACCTCACGAAAATTGGAGCTCTATTGATTTTCAATAAAAACGTTGTGACGAATGACTATTACGGTTGGTGTGAGTGAAATGGTACTGATGGTAATAGTTACGGTATTCAATCGTCAATTTACGACATAGCCAGAATAAATAAAATCGTCCTCAGATAATTTTATTGATTGTGTTCGGCTGCAGTTAATGCAGAAATGTTATTTGTCTAAATGATATGTGCTATTTATTTGCGTAAAGGGCGAAATATTTTGGGTAAGTAAAATAATCCTCAGAAATTTTTTATTAATAGTTTTAAGTAAATTCGTCCCTGAAACATTCTAATAACAGTCTTCTGCAGTAACTGTTACATATATAATTTCAAAAAGAGATATAAATAAATTTTGGTTCATTAGATCTTTCCTTTTATGAAGTAAAATCGACCTTACAAACATTGGAACTCTTTTAATTATCAATAACAACGTTGTGATGAATAACTATTACAGTTGATATGTGTGGAATGGTACTAATGGTTATACTTATGGTATTTGATCAAGTGGCGCGGTAGCGCCACGAAGGCGAGTTTGAGACGCAGACGAAGCTTTGGCGCCCGCGACACTCTTCATTTCTATATTAGTATCCGAGATTTTATTTTTAAGAAAAACGATATTTTCCATATTTGTTTCTAAGTGATTTGTATAATAGAAATTAAAAACAAAAACACCATTTCATTTCAAACGCCAACAAAAAAAGTCATTTATATAATATAAACAATCTTGTATATGATTTGCTTAAATCGTTATCTTTCTCTCCAGTCTGAAAGGACAGTGAAGTTGGCCGCCTCCAGTGTGAAAGGACGGTGAAATAAGGTGCGCATTAAAAATGACGGGGAATTGCTTTTCCATTTTTTTTACATACGATATTTAGAATTAAGAGGTTGCCGGTGCATATTCTGCGTTCCGAAGCAGTAACAGTAACTAGCTTGCCAGGGTAGCCGATGATAAGGTTCAGGTTGTTTTCGGTGTCTTGGTATAAAAATCATTCAAGTATGGTGTCTAGGTGTACAGGGTGGCCGATGACGAGGTCTAGGTGAATCTAAATCATTCAAGGGCGGTATCTAGGTGTACAAGGTGGCCAATATCGAGGTCTACGTTGCGTTTTCGGACAAATTCAATGTTGATTCAACATTGATTCAACGTGGATTCAATAATGAATCACCGCTGATTTCAGACTGAAATCAATATTGAAATCAGCATTGAATCAACGTTGATCGTTTTGACGGGGAATGCTCAAGAAAATTTACTAAAAAAGGACTGAAATTTATGAAAACTTTTACTTAAAACAAATTAGATGTTATAGGCGACTTTAATATATTCCGAAAAATTATTATGGATGAAAATCACGTAGCATTTTATACGTATCTATTACTTTAATTCTTATATTTGTCAAAGTTAATTGTGACTTAACAAATGCTGTAGCAAATGTAATAATTGTAAACATAGATTAAAAAGTAATGAGATCAATAGAAAATTGTCAAGTTTTAAATATATAAATAATATAAATAATTTAACAATGGAAACTATTATGAAACCAAGGCTTTTCAATGTATTTTATTGTTAAAGCTGTTGGTTTTGTTTATTCGGATTATTATTTATTTACCAAACTTTGTTTGTTGCCAATATTTCATTAATACTATTCTTTTATAAATTCCGAATTTACAGCAGCCTGCCGGTTTCGCGCTTTTACAAAAAATAAGCGGCAAATACCGATGGTGTTTAACTCGATAATAATAATTCTGGTGATTGTTCATAACAATAACTTGCAACTTTTTTTAACACCAACAGCTGCTCGCAGTACATAAGGACACAACTGTCTCTAACTTATAACAAGTGTTTGTGGTCGAGTGGTGAAGTGCCAGCCTGCTTACCAGAAGGTTCAGGTTTTCATTTCCGCTCGGGTATAATTTTTTTCTTTTTTCTTAATTTCAGTGCCAGCACTATGCTTGCACCGCGTGTCAGCATTGTGCTGAGCACAATGTCCTCATTTCCGAGTCATGGAGCAGGGGTATCTTGACGTCACGCGTGGACCATTCCGAGCAGTCTCGGTGCCGTCATTCGGCTAACATCATGTTATCGGGGCAGGGAAACAACTCTTTTTTGACACAGTATGTCAAAGTATGGTACGGTATGACACAGTATGACACAGTATGACACACCATGGCACACTTTATCATACTTTGGCACACTTTTGCACAGTGAGGTATATCCCGCTGCCTGCGCGCCAAAACATTGCCACTTCACGATGCCGTCGTATCGATGGCACGCGTGGAGCTTAAAGTGCCAGTAGTACAATCCAGTCGAACTTGGATCCTTTGGGTTAGTAAGCTGGAGGTCTACCACTTTGCCACGAATACTCGTTACAGTTAATACAAGAATTTAGACTTATGTACTTCAAGCAGCTTTAGATACTTAGTACTTTTACAATATTAATTAACAATTTCCCGTAATTGCCTTAAAGCTGCTGTTCAGCGTAAATGTTGGAAAAACATGCCTTAACAGGAGAAGTCCTCAAATCCCGAAAAACCCATGTATGTCAAAATGTGCCAAAGAGTGCCAAAGTGTGCCAAAGTATGCCAAGGTATGCCAAAGTGTAGCAAATTTCCGAATTTGAACACATTGGAACATTATGGCAGACTATTGCACACTTTGGCACACTATGGCACAATTTGGCCAACTTTGGCAGAAAATCCATTTCCACGAAGGGAAAAATGCAATAATCTTTGTGCTCTTTGGTTTTTTCTTTTTTTTTTTTTGACTTGTAACTAGAACTTCTAGTCGATTACGTGTAAAAGTTACTTATTTAACTATATGTTAAAAGTTAATTATCTTTAGTACCGCAAATTTTTCAGCTTGAAATTACACATGGAAAAATAGTGGTTTTTGCAATATAAATGTCTGATTGAATTTAAATATTATAAATCAATTTAATGAGTAAAATTATCTCCACGAAGATTGGACTTCAATTGATTATGAATAACAACGTTGTGACGAACGACTATTACAGTTGATATGTGTGAAACGGTACTGATGGTTATAGTTTTGGTATTTAATTGTCAATTTACGACATACCCAGAATAAGTAAAATCGTCCTCAGATAATTTTATTCACTTTGTTCGGCTGCAGTTGATGCACAAATATTATTTGTATAAATGATATTGGCTATTTATTTGCATAAACAGCGAAATATTTTGTGTAAGTAAAATAGTCCTCGGAAATTCTTTAATAATAGTGTTAAGTAAATTAGTCCCTAAAACATTTTAATAACAGTCTTGCAGTAACTGGTACACGAATAATTTGTTCGAAAAAGTTATAAAATTAAATTGGCTTTTTGAATATTAACTTTTAATAAGTCAAATTGCCTCACAAACATTGAACCTATATTGATTATCAATAACAACAATGTGACAGATGAATATCAATTTGGAGGTGTGCAGAATGGTACTGATAATTATAGTAATGGTATTGAGTTGTCAATTTACTATATTTCCAGAATAATTAAAATAGTCATAGGACAAATTTCATTAACGTCACGTGTCTAGAGTTAATAAACAAATAATATTTTTCGGAAGCTTTAGCGCCCGTGACACTATTTACTTCGATATTAGTGATCGGATTTTTCATTATACAAAAAAAAAAAAAATACTTATCATTACTGTTGGTAAGTTTTTTTGGCTTATTAGAATATTTTCTGAGCTGAACTATGATTTCCAAGAAAAATATTACTGAAAAGGCTGTTTATATAATAATATGTGAGTATATAATCCACAAATGGTAAAATGACGTTTTTTTTCATCAGACCGAAATGAGTTAGGACCGATAAGTTAGCCGCAAGAAGTGTTATGACCGTAAAGTTGATCGCACAGCTATATGTACCGATAGGAATTGCTTTTTATAGAAAATATAATAATATATTACGATATTTATAATTAAGAGGTTGCCGGGCCATACTCTGCATTCTGGAGCAGTAACAGTATAACTAGGTAGCCAGAGTAGCCGATTACAAAGTCCAGGTAGTTTTTGGTGTTCTAGTATAAAAATTATTCAAATTTGATGTCTATGTGTATAGGGTGGCCGATGACAACGTCTAGGTGATGCGCTCCATTGTTTTTGGTGCCTAGGAAAATAAATCATACAAGGGCGGTGTCAAGAAGTGCAGGATGCCCGATAACAAGGTATAAGTGGTGCGCTCCGTGATTTTTTGGTGTCTAGGTGTAAAAATCATTCAAGGGCGGTATCTAGGTGTACGGGGTGGCCGATGACGAGGTCAAGGTGGTGCGCTCCATGGTTTTTGGTATCTAGGTATGAAAATAATTCAAGGGCAGTATCTAGGTGTACAAGGTGGCCAATATCGAGGTCTAGGTGTATAGAGTAGCCTACGACGAAGTCTAGGTGGTAAATGCTCAAAAAAATTCACTAATAAAGGACTGAAATTTATGAAAAACTTCAACTTGAAACAAATTAGATGTTATAGGCGAATTTAATATATTCCGAAAAATTATTATGGATGAAAATCACGTAGCATTTTATACGTATCTATTACTTTAATTCTTATATTTGTCAAAGTTAATTGTGACTTAACAAATGCTGTAGCAAATGATGAATTAGATTGATAAATTAGAATGTTATATCTAATTTATCAATAGTTTAAATTTGTACATACATTATATTGGTACTTATAAAGAGTTTTTTGTATGCAAAGTTGATATGAATCTTTTGAAAAATAACTGATGTGTCGTGCTATCCACATTGAAGATATATTATTGAATCGAAATAACTATTTTATAAGTTTATATACACAAATAAGTTACTAATAGACAACACCATAAGTAAAATGAATCGGGCATGGCGAGTTACAGTTTCTATTGTTAAATGTTTTATATTATTTATATATTTAAAACTTGACTATTTTTCATTGTTCTCATTACTTATCAAATCTATGGTTACAATTATTACACTTGCTACAGCATTTTTTAAGTTACAATTAACTCCGACAAATAAAAGAGTTGTTCTAATAAATATATGTATAAAATACTACGTGATTGTTATCATAATAATTTCGCAGCATACATCAAACTCGCTTAACCATTTACATTATAAAAAGTTAATTTCTTTTAGATATTGTTTTGCACTGTGTGTCAATTCTCAATTAACAATTATACGTCCATAGCATCAAAAAATAATGTTCATATCCCAAACGAATTCTCCACAGATTTCTTGCTTCTACTGAAAATACTCACTTAAGAATCACATGAGAATTTGGCATTATACCCAAGTGATTCTTACGTGATTCTTCAGTGATACTAAAGTCATTATCATACATGACTATTACGTAAAATCGCAATGACCGTGGTGTAAATAATTGGGTGTGCTAAAGTTTGCCAAGGTGTGCCTAAGTGTGCGATAATATGGTATACTGTGCTGTACCGTGCCAAAGTGTTCAAATTCGGAAATTTGCTACACTTTGGCATACCTTGGCCCACTTTGGCACACTTTGACACACATGGATTTTACGCAAACAAACATTTTAGTGTTATATTGTCAACTTAGGAGAGTATTTTGATAAGTAAAAGAGTCCTTTAATAACGTTATTAATAATATTGGTGTTCAGTTGAAAAACAAATAATATTTTTCTATATGACGTTGAATATTACTTTGCAGATTAAGCGGTATATTCTGAATAAGTAAAATTCTAAATCTGGTCAAGTCAAATTGTCAATCATCTGGATTATTGTGAATAAGTAAAAAAGTCCTTGAGATGATTCAGATAAGAATATCGTAAATCAATTGGTTACCGATATTACTTTCACTTGAAATTACACAAATAAGTCTTGAGCATAAGTTTTCTGTCTTTTTACGTTATACTTTGTTACGGGGCAACTGGGCTTTAGCGCGACAGCCGCGAAGATGCTGTCGCATCAACGAGAGGGATTACTCACTCTTTTTATCTCCGCACGGCTATCCCTCGATGATGCTGAAGTCGGCGACAGACGTTAGCCGTCGGTGCAATGCCGACTCCGTACTATGCAGCCGG
This sequence comes from Nasonia oneida, assembly GCA_037356405.1. NCBI lineage: Eukaryota > Metazoa > Arthropoda > Insecta > Hymenoptera > Pteromalidae > Nasonia > Nasonia oneida. Next base: position 145,160 of record JAZHPH010000094.1, read on the forward strand.
GTCGCCTCGGTGTACAACTGCGTGGCGTGCGAAGCTCGCCGCGCTTTCTTCGCCTATAGAGTCTCCGGCCAGGCGCGCGCTCTGTAGCCGTGCCGCGATGTAACCGGCTTTACTCTACCGGGTTCGTCGGAAGGACGCGACGGGAGTACGTAATAAATACTCGTGTATTCATGAATAATGGAAAGATGTCTATATTCTCCAAGATGTTAATACAATGGATTACGCGTCGCGAGAAGACGAATTCGCACTCGCGGTTCGTACTGGAGACGAGCCGACGACTCGGTGGCAGCGAGTCCCGGCCTCGGCGTCTACAGCCGATTCGGATGTTCCTAGATTGCGCAATAGCTAGTATGACGAACTTACAGTATTCGACGCACGCGTGGAGTACTCGGTCGCCGCGTGTCCGTCGGCTGCCGACGGGGAAAAGTCCTTGATGGCCAGGAGGCGTCCCTCTCGGCTAGGAAAGCGACTTGCTGGGGTACCCCGGATGCTCAACGCGGTGGTTGCCCGGGTGCTTCCTTCCAGCAGGTGGACTCGGGTCGTCGTTGTGTCCTCACCTCTCAGTTGCACGGATACTTGCGGGTGATACGCCGATGATACGCCGGTATAAAAAGTCGCACACGTCTAAGTTGTCCTAGCGCTTTTGCCTGTCTGTCTCGCGCGCTTCCCGAGTATCGCCGAGCTGGCAACGTCGTATCACGCATTAAATGGTCGCGCGACGGGGCGAGCGCGCGAAATACGAATTCGCGTTCGCTCGTCACACCCCCCTTCCAGACGCTGCGCAGCCCTGCGAAGCAGCTCTGCAACATCGTCACGCGCCCGACGTGGTGAAGCTGTAAATGGGGTACTGATAGGGTAGGAAGGATCGTCACAGCGAAAGAAAAACACGGTGATTGTAGAGAACCAAGGTACTATATTCCCTCCAACTTCAACACTTCATCTGCTCTCTCCTTCACTTCTTCTTATAGTCCCGGGGTGTTGACGACAAGATTTCCTTATGCCGCTTCCACTCCGGGCACTGGTGGGATCGCCGCACCCCCGGATATCCGCATACATAGCAGCGCGATTCTTGTTGTAATAAGTATAAGACGCAATCAGCCGCACACAAATATATTTAAAATAGTATACATACGCAGTCAAGAGAAGGACAAGCGTGTGTTTATCTTTTTATGAGTGAGAAAGAGATAGGTATATACGTGTGTGTACGAAAATGTATAGTAAGAGAGGATGATGTACACGCAGGTATAGTCTCAGTCGTGAGTAGCGAGCCTTCTTGTAAACTACGCATGTGGATGCGTATGTGTATCCAAAATGTAGAACACGTGCGAGATTTAGTTGCGAACGAAATCCTGACGCATCGTCAATCGATAATTAGTTTGTTATCCGATTAAGTGAATAAAAAAATCTAAAAGAGATCCTCTACCTGTTCCAGTGTATATTTTCTACCCACACGTATTCCAAAACGTAATACTGCCATACTAAAATAATATAGGTTATGGGCCCAGGCACCCAATGCGGCAAGGAGCACGTGTGCGTAGTTGGATTGAAATTTAAAGTTTGAATTGAAATTAAGAAAGAGTGAAAAGTTACAAGTGAATAAATTGAGTGGAGTGTCGAGAGAAAAAGAAATTAAAATGGAGCAGAACAATTCATCACCGTTTACGAATTTTGTGAAATTAAATGCAGAAAATTACGATAGCTGGAAATTAGACATGAAAGTTTTATTGATAGATAGAGGATCATGGGAATTTGTTGACGGCAGTGCGGTGGCATTAGAGGATAACGCGTCAAATACAATAAAAGTCGATTATAAGAGAAGGAAAGAACGTGCCTACACTACTATTTACCAAGGAATAGAGAAACAATTCCATACGTTAATCGCAAATACGCTCGATGGGAAAGAAGCGTGGGAAATTTTAAAAGAGAGTTTCGAACCAAAATCGAGAGCAAGACTTGCTGGGCTCGTGGACGAATTCTATGAGATGAGATTTGATCACGAGAAAGAAAGTATTGGCATATTTTGCAAAAAAGTGAATGAAAAAGCAATGTTGATAAAAGATGCAGGTTTTGAAATACATTTGAGATGGAGATTTTGAGGTGCTTTCAATTAATAAGAAGACTACCAGGAGATTACGACAACCTAGTGCAAATTCTGTATAGATCTGAAGAAAGTGACTTTAAGTTTGCGAATATTGAAAAGCAATTAATAGCAGAAGAAGGCAGAGTTAAACAGAAAAGGAAAGATGAAGGACTGAACGACGTAGCGAACGCATACTATACAAGTGGAAATAAAGAAGCAAAGAATAATAATACTAATATGAGATACAACAAAAGCAACAATAGGAGTGAGAATAAGCAGAACAAAGAGCAGCAATACAAGAAAAACTATAGAGACGAGGTATGTCACTATTGTAAACAGACTGGTCATATAAAAAGGTATTGTCCTACTTTAAAGAGAAAAGAAGAAGGTAAGAGAAATTTTCACCGCAATGATGATAACAAAGCTAATAATAGTAAAGCCTTCTATATAGAGGATAAAATTAATACATCAGAAATGAACGAATGTCAAGAAGTACAATTGAATAATGTAGCAGAAGACAAGTCTGATGAGTGGCTGATCGATAGTGGAGCAACGTCTCATTTTTGTGTGAATAAATCGCTTTTTACGAATTTCTCAGAATTGCCACGCACGGCGGTCTTAGTAGGAGATAAAAATGCAACATCATACGTAACTGGAAAAGGAAACATTACATTTTACTTGAAAGAAAATTGAAGATTGATAGAAATAAAGCTGAAAGATGTCTTGTACGCGCCGAACATGCGGAGAAATCTGATTAGCGGAGCATGTATGGACATAGCGGGCTTCAAAAACATATGGAACGATAATAAGATGGAAATTTACAATGAAAAAGGTAAATATTATTTTACTGCACACAGGAAAGAAAAATTTTACAGAATTGAAGCTTATTATGATTTAAATAATAACAACGAAGTATACAATGTGAGTCAAAGTGACGCAATGAAAGTACATAGAAAATTCTGTCACATGAGTATAAATACTATCAGTCAAATGGAGAAGAAAGGAGTTGTAAGAGGCATTGAAAAGGTAAATAATGAAGAATTTTCATGTAACATATGTCCTGTAAGTAAAGCAACGCGTTCATCCTTTAAGACGATAACAAGGGTAATGACAAGAGATATACTAGAAAAGGTATACATGGATGTATGGGGACCGGCTCCAGTAAAAACAGTAGGTGGAAGTAATTACTTTTTGTCAATAATTGACGATTACTCAAGAAAAGTTTTTATATATACAATGGAGAGAAAATCAGAGGTATTCAAATTTTTTAAATTATTTCTCACTGAAGCCGAAAGACAAACAGGTAGAAGAATCAAAACGGTACGTACGGATAACGGCATGGAGTTTTACCACAGAGAATTTGAAGATTTTTTGAAGAATATGGGAATAGTACCAGAGAGGACGTCAACGTATACACCAGAGCAGAACGGAGTCCCAGAAAGATTTAACCGTACAGCATTAGAAGGTGTGAGATCAATGCTACAAGATAGTGGTTTGCAAAAGAGGTTTTGGGGAGAAGCATTACACGCATTTGTGCATGTGAAGAACAGATGCACGCATACGCTTCTGAAGGATCAAACACCAGAAGAGAAATGGTGGGGAAGGAAACCTTCTGTTCAACATTTGAAGATTTTTGGATCGCTCACTTACGTTTATACGCCAAAACCAAAGCGAAATAAATTAGAACCAAATGCAGAATTAGGAATTCTGGTCAGATATTCAGTGAAAACAAAAGGATATCGAGTATGGTTGCCAAAGACGAGACAAGTTGTAGAGCCTATTCATGTAAAGATAGAAGAGAATCAAAATGGAGTAGATACGTTGTTTGGTAGAGATAAAAAGTATGGTAATAAAAATAATTTGATTAATTTTGATGACGAAGAAATAATTGAAGATGAAATCGAAAGAGACGAAAAAATTAATGATACAGAGAGGCAAAGTAAACAAGATAATATACCAAACGAGATAGATATATCGGCATGGAAAAGAGTTGAAAGACCAAGAAAATCAGAGAGTCGAACCGACGTTTATTATTATACTCCAGGTGACAATATTAGAATCCGATCACTCAATGAAGCTAAGAAATATTGTGAAGATAAGTCATTACATTTTGATCCAAGCAAATTCTGTTTTAAACCTATGACACCGACGGATGAATCAAGAGAAGAAGATATAAATCAAAGAATAAATTTGGAAGAGATTGAAACCGTAATGTATAAAGAAGAAGTCCTGTACGTCGATATGCCCAGAACATATGAAGAATGTCAACTGTCACCGCAGAAAGAAGAGTGGAACAAGGCGATGCAAGGAGAAGTAGACACAATGAATGCACGAGCAGTGTGGATTCTCGTAGACCCACCTCCAGGATGTAAGGTCATAGGAAGTAAATGGGTATACACTGTAAAAACCGATGACAAAAATAATATAAAGAAATATAAAGCAAGGTTGACTGCTCAAGGGTTTAATCAAAGACTTGGTATTAACTATTGTGATGTCTTTTCTCCCGTTATAAATTTCTCATTAATTAGATTTTTCTTCATATTATTTGTACCGGTTTTAGCGTGGAAACATAGACAATTAGATGTAAAAGCGGCATACTTATATGGTAAGTTAAAAGAAAAAAATTATATGAAACAACCGAAGGGATTTGAAATTCCAGGTAAAGAAAACAAGGTTTGTTTGTTATTAAAATCAATTTACGGTTTACATCAAAGTGGCAAAGAGTGGTATGATGAAATAGAGAATATTTTAAAGTCGTTGAATTTTGTAAGATTGAGTTGGTGCAATTGTGTTTACACTCTGAATAATGAAGTCTATTTACTATTGTATGTTGATGATTTCGTAATATTTGCTAAAAATGATAAATTAATTGACGAGGTAATTTCACAGCTAAAAGTAAAAATAGAGATTGAAGATTTAGGGAGAGTTAAATATTTATTAGGTGTGAATTTTGATAAAATTGAAGAAAAGTATTATTTGCATCAGACTACGTATATAGAGAAGTTAATTGTTAAATTTGAAGGGATACCAAGAAATCATGTAAACTTGCCGCTAAAGATAAGTATTATACCTCCGAGGGAAGAAAAAGGGTTCATAGAAAATGAGATTATGAAAAGATATCCGTATAGAACATTGATTGGCTGTTTAGCTTTTTTGGCAGATAGAAGTAGGCCGGATATTTCTTTCGCCGTTAACTTAATGTCGCAGTTTTGTAACGCGTATAGTTATGAACATTGGAAAATTGTAGTAGATATAATGAATTATGTATTTAACACGAAAGAATATAAATTGAATTTATCAAATGTAAAAAGTACAGGATTAGTTGCTTATTCGGATGCGAACTGGGGGAGTATTTTAATGCAGAGATACTCAACCAGTGGTTACATTCTATATTTTGATAATATACCATTTATGTGGAAATCGACAAAACAAAAATGTATAGCATTAAGTACTATGGAATCGGAGTTTATCGCGTTAGTTGAATGTGTGAGAGAGTTAGTCTGGTTCTCGAATATATTAAGTTGCTCGAATGTATTAGAAAGAGAAGTAGAGAAACCAACCCAATATTGCGATAATCAATCCACGATTTATTTTAGTAAAAATAGTATTGAGAATGTTAAAACTAAGCATATAGATATAAAATTACAGTTTATTAGAGATTGGCTTAAAAAGGAAAAGTTCGATTTAAAGTATGTTTTGACTAAGCCGATATGTAAAGTAACTTTCAAGAAAGTATTGAATGAGTTTATTTTCAATTGTTAATCAAATCAGCGTCTGATTGTGGGGGACTATGTTGTAATAAGTATAAGACGCAATCAGCCGCACACAAATATATGTAAAATAGTATACATACGCAGTCAAGAGAAGGACAAGCGGCCGAAATGTCCAGCCGTCGGCTGATCATGACATTCTTGCAGCACTTGCAGTCGTTTTTCCGCCGGGACGACGAGCTTGCAGGCATCGTCGTCGTCTCCCATGGCGCCCGTGATGTCAGGGTCCGGCCTGTACTTGTACATCCCCCCCCCCCCCCCCCCACAATTTTCCATTCCGGAAAACTTTCTGGTTTCTCCTGGACTGCTTTGGACTACTTTGCGGATCCTGACTCACTGTTGCTATCTCTGGCTCTATCTCTTCATACATCCGAGACAGAGCATCTGGCATATGGTGGTCGGCGCCTTTCCGATGTTCGATTGTGTATTTGTGTCCTTGCAGCTCGAGTGCCCAGCGAGCCAATCTGCCTGTTGGATTGCGCAGATTACACAGTCACCTCAAACTGCTGTGGTCTGTTATTACCATAAATTCGTAGCCTTCTATGTACTGGCGGAACTTGCGCACCGCAAACAGTACGGTTAAGCACTCCCGTTCGCTGACTGTATAGTTTCTTTCAGCCGGCGTGAGCACGCGGCTGGTGAATTCAAGAACTCGCTCCTGTCCGATTATATTTGGCGACGAGAGCTTTTATCGCCTCAAACGCTGACTGCTGGTCTTCTCCCTATACGAACGGCTGATCTTTTCTTGTTAGCCGAGTCAGCGGCTCGGCCAACGCTGCGTAGCCCTCTAGAAATTGCCTATACCACGAGGCCATACCGTGGAAACGCCTCAGTTGTTTCAGATTATTAGGCTGTGGAAAATTTACTATCGGAGCGATCTTCTCCGGATCTGGCCTGAAGCCGTCTCTGTTTACGAGGACGCCGAGGTATTTCACCTCTTCTTTGCAGAACACGCTCTTCTCTCTGTTGACAGTCTGCCCTGCTTCCTTGATTCTTTTTAACACGCGTTCGAGGACTTTAACGTGATTCTCGAACGTTTCTGTCGTGACAATCACGTCATCTAAATAAGAAATGGCGTGCGGCTGCAGCTCTGGCGTAATTATTTTATCCATCAGCCTTTGAAACGTGGCTCCCGCTTCTGATAAGCCGAAAGGTAGGCGCTTGAACTGGAAAAGCCCCATCCCAGGCACCGTGAAAGCTGTATATTGCTTGCTCTCCTCGCTCAGCGGTATCTGGTGGTATACGCTACTCAAATCAATCGGAGAAATGTAGCGCGCTTGCTGCAATTTTCTCAGTATCGCATTCGTCTGTGGCAATGGGTAAGCGTCGTTTCATGTGATCGCATTGATTTTTCTAAAGGCGACGCAAAAGCGATATTTTCCATTCGCTTTTCTCACCATCACCACTGGGCTCGCAAAAGCACTGTTCGATGGCTCGATTATACCTGCCGCGAGCATGGCTCTCACCTGCTCGTTCATTTCCTCCTCTATTTTCCTGGAGACCGGAAAATATTTCTGCTTTATTGGCCTTGTAGTTTGCACCTCGATGTGGTGTTCTATCCACGTCGTGCATCCTATCTCTCCTGTCTCCGGGCCAATAATTTTGTCGAGGAGCGCTCGCAACGCTTCTCGCTGCTGCTCTTCTACGTCCGATACCCCCATGGAGGCTAGAGTTAGCGCGCCTCCTTCCATCGCCACCAACTCGACGTTGACATATTCTTTTTGCTCCTTGAAGTGCAGCTTTGATCTTATAGGATCTAACACTGCCTTGAATGTTAGCATAAAGTTGACGCCGACAATGCAGTCCGTCGGAAGGTCCGGTATTATCGCCACGCTGACTTCCTTCTCGACATTGCCGACTCTGAAGGGCAGTCAGACGTAGCCTACGATCTTCGTGTAGCTACCATCTGCTAGTTTGGCGCCGCGACCGTGGCTCGGCATGAATTGCCGTCCCAGTGCGCTCGTTAGCTGCAGTCCGATCGGACCCATGCATACGCGAGATGCGCCGTTGTCGTATAAGGCGCGGAATCGAAAACTTCCGACCCTTGCCTCCATCCACCAGCGTTTCTCCTGGGGATTGTCTTCGTCGCCTGGGAGGTTATCGTTATATTATAATTGCGGTGGCTACTAACACCTTCTCGAGAGACTGGCTGGAGGAAATAACCCCTCGGCTAAGACCTTGGGAGGGTGCAAAATTAGCGCTGGTAGAGATGTCGGCGCTGAGAAAGCCGAGAAGGGCCACCCTCCGGATTCCTGGCAAGAGACTGGAGCCGGTGGGCGTCCTGGAACGGCTGGACCACAGGCATCCGGGCCTGCGCATTAACAGGTGGAGGGTTCTAAGCACGGAAAACAGGGAGGGACCCGACTGTGGAACCTTCCTGGTGCTTAGCATACCCGAAGACTCGGTAAGGCTGCTCCGGCAGCGAAATTATCAGCTGCACTGGGGGATCGGTAGGGTCACGGTAAGGGTGGACGAGGACACCCGGGGGCAGCGGGAGCAAAGTGGAGCTGGTCCGTCCTAATCACCATGGCTGGGGACGGGACAGCTTTCACACAAATTAACTTGCACCATAGCAAAGGCGCCTCGGCTACCCTGGCCAGGCGCATGGCTAGGATGCACACAGGTATATGCCTAATACAAGAACCGTGGGTGGTCGCGGGTAGAGTCAGGGGATTGGGAGGGGCCGGACGGATCTTCCGTGACCCTGCGTGCAGTACCCCAGGGCATGTATTCTTGTCAAAGGCCTTGACGCATTGCTGCTACCGGCCCGATGCAGTGGCGATCTTACAGCAATTAAGGTGAGGCTTCCTATGGACGGGGGAGCCGAGAGGGACGTGGTGGTGGCCTCAGGCTACTTTCCATACGACTCCCAGGAGGAGCCTCCGCCCGGGGAGGTACGAGAACTCATCAACGATTGCAGAACGCGGAACATTCCATTGATTCTTTGACTTCGAATTCGCATCAAACAGCCTGGGGCAGCTCGGACAACAACAGCAGGGGATATGCGCTGCTGCAGTATCTGGCCACAACCAGTCTGTGTATACCAAACAGGGGCAGGGAACCAACCTTCTAAAATGCGGTTAGAAGTGAGGTTATCGACATGACCCTGTGTACAACGGGAATAGAAGGGTGGATAGGCGGCTGGAGGGTCTCGGATGAACCCTCGCTGTCTGACCACAGATATATTCTTTTTGAATGGAAAGAGAGGAGCTCGCAGACAAGGGCCTTTAGAGATCCCAGGAAAACAAACTGGGCGTTCTTCAGCGAAAACCTTAGAAACGAGCTCCACACCTTCAAACCTAAATTTGGTCGTACGAGCGATATTGACTTTTGGGCAGCAGAGCTGGTCAGGATAGTCGAGATCTCGTTCCAAAGAAGCTGTCCCTGGACCATCCCAAGAGGCACCAAGAGGACCCTGTGGTGGAACCAGGGACTAGAGAAACTACGGCGGGAAACGAGACGGACCTATAAGAGGGCCAAAAACACCAAGTCCCGGCGACTGGCTTAGGCATAGGGACGCCCAGAGGCGCTACAAAAGTAGCGTTAATGCGGCAAGAGTTAAAGGGTGGAGGGACTACAGCGAAGGAATCGAGAGATATCCGGATGCAGCTAGACTTCTACGAATTCTTGCAAAGAATCCTGAGGTATGGCTTGAAGCAATCAAGCTACCTACAGGAGATTACGCAACCTCTGAGGAGGAGTGCTTACAATTACTTCTGCAGGCCAACTTTCCGGACTTTCAACCTGCCCAGGACATGGTTGGTGAGAGTTATGGAGGAGAAAGGCCGCGAAGGACAACATGGGGACTGGCAGCTACGGTTGTCACCCCAGAGAAAATCAGGTGGGCCATCAGTAACTTCGACCCCTTCAAGGCACCGGGTATTGATGGAATCTACCCGGCCTTTTTACAGTAGGGGCTGGAGAAGTTGATAGGACCCCTGACTAAACTCTTCAGAGCTAGTATCGCCTTAGCTCACGTACCAGCTATCTGGAAAACAGCCAAGGTCGTGTTCATTTCCAAACCAGGGAAGCCAAGTCATACAACCGTTAAGGACTTCAGACCCATTAGTCTGAACTCCTTTATGTTCAAGTCACTTGAAAGGTTGGTAGATAGGTTTATCCAAAGCGAGATCCTCAATATTAGGCCCCTACACCCTAACCAGCATGCATACAGGGCAGGCATCTCTACAGAGACCGCCCTACACTCAGCGGTCAGTCGCATTGAGGAGCAGCTGGAAAGGGGGGAACTGATGGTTGCAGTATTTCTCGATATAGAGGGAGCGTTCAATCGCACGTCTATCGAGTCAGTCGTAAAGGAATCGGAGCTGCGGGGGATACCGAGGCCGCTTATAAGCTGGCTTCAGAGTATGCTCGGCTGCAGAACTGTGGTTTCAAAGTTAGGAACCGCAACGGTTTCGGGGACCGTCAGTAAGGGATGTGCGCAGGGCGGGGTGGTATCCCCTACGATTTGGTGCCTAGTGGCCAATGGACTGCTAGAAGCGCTGAATTCGGGGGGTTGCTATGCTCAGGCCTATGCGTTGACTTTCTTATACTCATCAGGGTCAGAGAGGCTGGTGGAGCCATGGACGCCATGCAGCTCGCTCTAAGAAAGGTGGAGAAATGGTGCCGCTTAACTGAGCTTTCCGTTAACCCGGAGAAGGTTGAGCTGGTGATTTTCACACGCAAATACAAGCTGGATACCTGCAGGATGCCTAGACTATCTGGGTCGCTCTGCAGGCAAAAGATTCAGCCAAGTATCTAGGCGTAGTCCTCGATAAGAAGTTTACCTGGAAGGCGCATTTAAAAGCTCAATGCGATAAATTCCTGGCTGCTCTTTGGACATGCCGTAGGGCCTTTGGCAGCTCCTGGGGACTCAGTCCCCGGATAATCATATGGCTTTACAGGGCCGTCTTGGTACCGCGACTTGCATATGCCGCTCCGGTCTGGTGGCCAAGGGTGGAGCAGGTGGGGGCCAGGGCAGAACTGGAGAAACTCAGAGGACAGGTGCTAAGAGGGGTGACAGGAGCATATAGAACCACGCCCACCAGAGCACTTGGGACTCTGATGAAGGTGGAAACACTTCACCTCACCATCGTTGGGGAGGCGGTCAAGGCTGCCCATCGACTCAACGGATTTGGACAGTGGAGAACAGGAACGAGACACACCCGATTACCCGACGGATTGGGTCTTACACCTGAATTCACCATGCAAACGGATATGATGATCCCACGCTACTTCTTTGGAAGAAGATACAGGATTGTCATACCCGCTAGAGAGGAATGGGAGACTGGAAGGGACAGCCTGCCGGGGACGGGAGAAGTCTGGTATACGGACGGCTCACGGACCGTGGCGGGAGCTGGCTCGGGGTATTATTGTCGGAGGGATGGAAGAGGCACCTTCTTCTCCCTGGGACTGAATGCCACGGTCTTCCAGACCGAAATATTCGCTATAATAACCTGCTCGCAGAGGATCATGGAACTCGGAAAGAGAGGGAAAACCATTACCATCTGTTCAGACAGTCAGGCAGCTCTTAAAGCTCTTACAGCTCAAAAGACTGCCTCCAAACTAGTCTGGGCCTGTAAGATGGCAGTCAATCAGCTGGCTATGGATAACATGGTCAGACTGCTATAGGTACCAGGGCATACTGGTATCAGAGGCAATGAAAAAATACCCCCATAGGACCGGAGCCTTTCGCGGGAGCCGCAAGGAGCCTACACTGAGAGACTTTCGGTGTAGCTGCTACTCCTTAAAGTGTAGTAGTGCCTCAAAACGCGGTAGTAGGTGCTACTCTTGCAATCGGAGTAGCAGCTACTCCGATCGGCGCAGCCCGTGCGCCGAGTCGGTATTCCAGCAGCGCCACCCCGTCGGTACAACAGCTGTCTGAAGAATCGGAACAACCGTTACTCTCTACTCCGCGCCAATGAATGAGTTTGCATGAATATGTATTTTTTGTCTCTGTAAATCGAAGTTGACGTGTTTCTTTATATGTCTGTTTCATTCATTGAAAAAATAAATTACTTTTGTCCCACTGATTTTACTTTTGTCCCGCTGATTTTACTTTTGCCCCGAAAATAGGTTTACAACAAAAATATGCTACTTTTCCCTCGATTTTCAGGCGCAAAAAGTGGCCATTTTGATCGGGTGTGAAATAAAAGAATTTTCAAAATTGCAATATTTTTTTAAAGAATAAAATAATATAAATTCTTATAAAGAGTAATTATAAATTTATCATTTGTTTCTTACAGCAATTAAATAATAAACATGCGCCGCGCTTCAGCGACTAACGCGCGCTAAAGTGTGAGATGTAGAGCCCCGAATTCACTCCGACAATCGGAGTAGCCACTACTCCGATCCGTCGGAGTAGAGAGAGCGCGTGCAATATGAGTAGGATTAGTTCATTTTCGGGACACGGGCTGCGCCAAACGTACGGCGCTTCCGTCGCCGCTGTTGCAGCGAATCAGCTGCACCGAAAGTCTCTCAGTGTACTAGGAGGTGTGGTCCGAGAATGGGTTAGGAAAGAAAGCGCCAGAGACTGGCGAGACGCAGGTGGATGCAGACAAGCCAGGGCGATTGTTGGACAGGAGGTCAACGCCGAATGGACTGTATGTGCCGTTGGCAACTGCAGGAAGGACTCTCGTCTCCTGATACAGATTGTGACAGGACATATTCGTCTTAGATATCATGGTCTGAGGACGGGGAAGGATAATGAGGGCTTCTGTAGATGATGTGGAGGGGGGGACGAAACGCCCATTCACATACTGACGGAGTGCCCAAAATTTGCCTACCTTAGACACCTGTACCTGGGGGATCACTTCCCCACGTGCGAGGACATCGGTGCAACCTGCTCGGGGGCCATACTAGCCTTCTGGAGGAAGGCTGGCCTACCCGCGTAGGGCACTGCTTCATTAGGGGGCGACACAATGGGTTTTTACCTAAGTGTCCGGGACCTCCCCTGGAGGCCCACCTCACCTTTTAATAATAATAATAATAATAACACAGCGCTTCGCTCTTCGGCTTACTGTCCTGGTGTTTGTTCTGATACATGCTGTGTCTCTTCTGCTTGTACTTGTTGCTGCGCTCGCTTTCTGATCGTATTTTCTTCTCGAATTTTGCCAACCTTTTGTCCAACATTTTGCTAAACATTTCTGCCAGTTGCGTGTTCCCGTCGTTTGCCTGTGCAACTTCGACTGCTACAACTTTTGGCGGTGCTGTGGCTAGTTTGCGTTTCGTCGGTGAGACGTACGCTAGTGATGCTAGCATAGTCTGCTCGGATGGCGGTGGCGCGCGGTACTCTTGACTGCTCGCCAGTACAGTTTCGGCCTCTTCTACTTTCTCTCGGAAGCTATCCCAATCGTAGCAATCCATACGTGGTGTCAACCTTTGCAATTCTGATTTTAAGTTTTTATGCAGCAGGTCTAACTGTTTCTCCAAGCACGGACGAGGCCTCATCTCTTTCATCATTCCGCCGAGGTACGTCACGTAATCGCGCACGGGCTCGTGCGCGCCTTGGTACCGTTTTTCGGCGTCGGAGGCCAGGCGTTGTTGGAAGCGCCTGTTCGTCCCGTACCACCTTGTAGCTGCCGTTCGAAATTCTTCCCAGCACCTCCAATTATCTTTATTATTTTCGTACCACTCCGCCACAACACCCGTGAACACGTGTGACAGTGATTCCATTTTCTCGGCCTCTGTCATCTGTGCTAGTCTTATGTTCGACTCTAGGCGATCCAGAAACCTGTCGATTCTATCTGTCATGCTCCCAGAAAATCGCAAGTCCCACTTGCGGACTATAGTCACGATATCTCTCACGAATGTTCTCGTCGTGCCTCTGTTTGGTGCGGGCGAGTGTCTTTCTGCCGCTTCGCGCCATTCTCTCCACCTGTTTCTGGGAGTTGCGCCTCTCGCGCCTGTTGTCGGAGTTGACGTCTCAAAATTTGTCGCGTCTCTGAACGTGACTCTTGGTGGCGGTTGTCTCGACTCACCGTCCGTCCTGGTACTGGAGGCACGCGCTTCCGTGCGCTTTTGATCACCTCCTCTTGCAGACTTCTAACCGTTCGCTGCATTTTTTCCAGGTAATCTACCATGCCTGGTGGCATCGTGTACTCTTGTCCGTCCACCCCCTCGATGCAGTCTTTAAACTCGTCCTTATCCGCCCCGGCTTCTTCGTGTACATTTTCTGGTACGACGCCAGTGGTCTCCAAGAATGATCTGCGGCTCTCCGCTCTCTCTTGTTTTACTGCTGCGGCTCCTAGTTCGCCTGTCGGCTCGAAGTCCGACGGGTCATATTCGCCCATCAGCCACCTGTGCAGACGCACCCATTGGTCCTCTGCATTTCCATCATGCCTTAATCGTAGGCTCGACAATGTTTGTCGCAGCTCGACCCTGGTGAGGTTCAGTACCCAGTTTCCCACGTCGTCTTCCATGCCGTTCAGCATTATCTGGGTTTCTTCTGGTTTATTTATTGTGCGTACGCTTTAGCAACAAGTATTGCTCGCTAGAGTCGAGCGCACGTGTGCATGTGTTTCGCAATTCCCAGCTGTGCGTTACGCTCACTTACGCCGTTGTGTCCCCAGTCGGTGCAACAAGTAGCAGGAGGTGAGAAAAAAAGAAAACAAACAGATGACAGAAATCCCGCTTAACTTGTCGCTCGCTAAATTCGTTACCGGAAAAAAAGAAATAAATTGATGTTGTGGTTGTCGACCTCGCGTCGAGACACTCGATAACCCGACCGGTGACACTGCCACTCCTGTTACTATTTTACAGGAATTCTTACAATTTTTCCTATGCTGAAAACGCGAAAATGCCTAACTAACACACGCTCTCGACTCCACGCTTTGTGTGTGAGTACGATCGCCCCCGCGCTCGGCGGCCAAAATTAAAATTTCTAACCTGTTCACCGTCTCGCACGGCGAGGCGTCGCCTTTTATAGCAGGCGTATTTACTTTTGGTGTGTGCAACTTCGAACCGTTGCGCGCCTCTCCGAAGCACTGTTTATGCCGCACTATGTTTTATTTTGACTTTGATATGGACAAAATTAAGTAGCGCCTCTTAGAATAAAGATGAAAAAAAAAAAGAATTGGAAAGATTAAGGGAAAATTAGTCGCGTGTCACCTGCAGCCCATTTACACGCTCGAAATTCACCCCCAATATAAGAAATTTGTATAAAAATGTACATTTTCTGCTCTCTTGTTAAAAAAAATTGTTTTTATAGACCCCGTGGGTGAATTTATATGTTTTTTGGGTCGCTGAATCCAAATCCGGGGTCCGTTTGTCTCTATCACGTCAGGGTCAAGGTCATTTAGAGGTCAAATTGACGAATGTCTGTAAACAAATCTGAAAAAACGCATGTGTATGTTTTTTTGGGTCGCTGAATCCAAATCCGGGGTCCGTTTGTCTCTATCACGTCAGGGTCAAGGTCATTTAGAGGTCAAATTGACGAAAGTCCGTAAACAAATCTGAAAAATTCATTTATATGTTTTTTTGGGTCGCTGAACCCGAATCCAGGGTCCGTTTGTCCCTATCACATCAGGAAAATTGATAAATCGAGTTTTGTGGAATCGTCATCCGGTGACCATTTCGACCCATTAGCTTTGAAATGGTCACTTCAAGGTTATTTGAAGGTGAAAATTAAATTTTTTTTGCAAAAAACTATTTTTTACACAAACTATACCTTATTAGCAACTATTCTTTCTAGTTTAAAAACGCAAAATCGATTGTGCAATCCAACTGTGATTTTATAGATACATTTTTTTAATTCTTCTCATTTTCAGCTGTTTAATGCATTTTCTCTACATGCATAATTATTAACAGACACACAGTATATATATACATATATATATAAATTATTTACCTCTGTAATATTTAGTTTTGTTAAGTTTTGATATATTGAATAATTTATATGTTTACACAGATATATACTTTACCTCTGTAATAATTAATTTCGTCAAGTTCTGATATATATATTTTGAATAATTTCTATATGTATAGATATATAATTTACCTCTGCAATATATCATTTTGTCGAGTTTTGATATATTAAGTAATTTATATGTATATATAGATGTATAATCTACCTCCGTAATGTTTAATATTATTAAGATTTGATATATATAATTGGAATAGTTGCTATATATATAGATATATAATTTACCTCTGTTATATTTAATTTTGTCAAGTTTTAATATATATATGGGTGATTCTCTGAGAGATCAGCCGGCCAAAATTTTTTTCTTCTGCAATCCGCAGTAAATATGTTCTAAAAAGTGTTTCCGATGCCCCTGAATTTTTTCAGATTTTTAAATTACTTTATTCTAAAATGGTATGGTGCCAAAGAAGTCAATTTGGAAATTTTTGGGTTTTTAGCATGATTTAATTAATTTATAGCTCCCCAGGGAAGGATTTTTTAGATATAACATATATATACTTTTTTTTGTAAAATTTTCTTAAGTTTTCATTAAAAATACTTTCAAAGTCATATATATGTGTTATACGTACCTTATAAGCCATTTAAACCTTAAAATCAGGATTTGAGAGGGTTCGATCATCCGGATCCTGACCAAATAATTCCTGGAGATACCTTTTTTTAGTCCCAAAGTACTTGTACAAGTGCCGTGATATCACAAGCATAAGCCTCTATGCTAAAAATCAATTTAGCAGTCTATAATGCTAAAATATGATTTAAAT
>JAZHPH010000094.1:161945-219743 GCA_037356405.1 Nasonia oneida
GAGCAAAAAAAACTCCATTTAATGCGACATAACCCCGGTTGTGTCACATTAAAAGGAGTTTTTTTTGCTCTTTGCCGCGCTGAAATTTCAGAGCACGAGACATCACCAGTACGTGAGGAAGGAAGTTGCAACCTAACCAAGTAGAGGGAGAGAAATATTTAGAGTCGTGTCATTTGTGCTGCCGTGGATTAGCTATCTCGCGTGTTAGCCGTGAGTAATCGTGTCGGCCATATTCGTGACGGTGAAACTTTGGAAGCCGGATTACCATCGGTCTGTTTATGAAAGTGAGAATAAACATTTCCAAGAATTATGTAAGAAAACGTGCAATCTGAATTTAATTCCCTTGACCCAAGACCTATCACGTCCGAATCTCCTCCTCCTCCGAGAGAGTCTCCTCTAGCCGGACACACGCGAATGTAAATTGAGAAGAGTCAAGCCGACCTGGCGCCCATTAATAAATTCGGTTGGAACGTGTTTAACAACTAGATGAACTGCGATAGATCCCGTGTCTTTCACAGAAAATCTACAACGTTACAGTGGCTGCCCAAAGCGTGGGGCACGGTCGTGAAAAGTCGGGAAAATTAAGTGTGGAGAAGCGGGAAGTGTGTAGTGTGCGACATTTTTTTGCAGCAGAGAGACGCCTAGCCGCCATTTTAGGGACTCGGTGTCGACCACGCATAAAATTTAAACCTCGTGCTCCTCACAGCTAACGAAGTGAATAAATAATTTTTTTTTGGTGTGCCGCAAAATTCGTGTTATAGTGTCGTGTAAATGAAACTCAAAGTGTTGCCGAAATTCGCTGACCACGTGGAGTCAGACTAAATAGCCGAAAAACTGGGGTTCACAAAAGTGAAATCATGGTTTACCCTAGTGTGCTTTTTTCGACTTTAGCGTGACAATACACGAATTTTTGACTTCTCTTACAGTCAGTCGAGTGCGTAGAATTTTCCCAGTACGTAGCCGTGAAATTTTTGGCCGAAAATCGCTGACCACGTGGAACTAGCCACAGTAGCCGAAAAACTGGGGTTCACAGAAGTGATTTCATGGTTTACCCTAGTACTCTTTTTTTGGACTCTAGAGTGGCAATACACGTGTTTATTAATTTTCTTAGAGCCAGTTGAGAGTGCAGAATTTTCCTGGACATAATACGAAGCCAAATACATTTTTTTTTGTGCAAAATTCGAAGCCATAGTAGTTGAGGAAAAATTAACGTTTTGCGGATTTGTTCAAACATTTTCCGTATGTCATTTTAGACTTCACAAAGAGTCTGAAACGAGAAAATTAAATTTTCTGTTTTTTTATCGTCCTGATAATTCGCAGCCGTTGGCCACGATCACGTGGTGAATTAGGGTTCACAGAAGTGAACACATAGTTTGTCCTGATCCGCGTATCACAGCCGTAATTTCACGAACGATAATGGAAATTTCGTTGTTATGGAATTTTAAAAATATCAGTTGAGAGTATTGAGAGTTGAAAAATAATTTTTCCCGTTGGTTTATGTGTTAAGAAAGTTGGAGTCCATAGAGATACCCTAGTGGAAATGAAAAATATAAAAAACTGTGAAAAATTGTAAGGAAACGTGAAAGAATGTGAAAAATCAAAATTTTATATCAATATTTGGAACATCGCTAATAAGAAAATTATCATAATTTTTCACTATTTTTCACATTGTTTCATTTTTTTACACATGAATTTTTTTAGCAAAAAAGTGCATTTTCATCTAACACTTATGCACAGTATTTCACATTTCCTCACAATCATGCACATTATTTCATATTTGTCTTATTTCGAGTTTGAATATGAATATGAAATCAAAAGGAGATGTAAAAGAAGAGGAGAAATTGTTTGTGGACGAAGAGAAATTTTGTTTACAGAAGAGAATTTTTGTAGAGAGGAAAAATTGTGTAAAA
Source organism: Nasonia oneida (assembly GCA_037356405.1). Classification (NCBI taxonomy): domain Eukaryota; kingdom Metazoa; phylum Arthropoda; class Insecta; order Hymenoptera; family Pteromalidae; genus Nasonia; species Nasonia oneida. The sequence continues at coordinate 163,856 of JAZHPH010000094.1, forward strand.
GCGAAGAAGAAAATTTTCGAGGAGAAGAAGAAATGTCGTGTAGAAGAGGAGGAGAAAGATTTTGTAGAAGAGGAATTTTTTGTTGAAGAAGATACATTTTTTGTGAATGCTGACATACCCTGTCAGCAGAAACAAGAGGTTATAGTCGGAGAATTGGAGGAGCAGAAGTTGTTTGAAAACGCTGGCGTAACCCGTTGGCTTAGCAACATCGTAGTCACGAAGCAAAGGACACCTGCTGGTGCTGTCACAGCCCGGCCGTCCAGTAGTGACGAGGAAAGTGAAAAGAGTGGTAGTGCAGTGAAGTTAAATTGGGATGTGATTCCAACCTCGAGTAAGTCATCACATAAGGCCAGAGATCGACATAAAGACACGAAAGCACAGCCAGTCATGTTGAGTCCAGCAGCTAACAACCGTGGCAGGATTAGGGAAACCCTAGCTCAATACAAGAGGAAGAACGAGTCGGATGAAGAACCGACATTCTTACCACTTACAAAATTGCAGACTAGAACCCAACCCCAACCGGGTTTACAGCGTGATCGAATCAACAGACAAGATGTAGTACTTCAGATTTTCAGTCAGATGATAAAATCAAGAAGAGTTGGGAGACAGCATTCGTGAATAAAGAGAAAATGTTATGGAGAAGGAGAATGTTGGAGTTTGTTGAGGAGGAGAAGATGGGTGCCAATGCTGACGCAACCCGTCGGCTTAGCAACGTGGCAGTCATAAAGCAAAGGGAAACCGCCAGTGCTGTCACAGGCTGGCCACCCAGTAGTGACAAGGAGAGCGAGAAGAGTAGTAGACGTAGTGTAGTGAAGTTATACAGGGGTGTGTTTCCGACTTTAGTAATTCTACCATCACTTGAGGTTGCAGATCGCCATAAAGATACGAACGTACAACCAGTCCAGTCAAAACTAGTAGCGCACAGTCGTCGCCGAATAATTGACTCGATAGCTCAAGACGAGAGGAAGAACAAGTCGGGACAGAACCCGAGGGTTTCATCGCTCTCAATATTGCAGCCCAGAACCGATTTCCAGCCGGGTTTACAGCGTGATCGAATCAACAGACAAGTTGCCAGTAGTACTTCGGGATTTCAGCCAGATGATACAATCAAGGAGGATATAGAAGATGTGCAAGGAGTACTTGCGAGGGATGGACGAGAAGAATTGGCGACCGAGAACAACACTGTTGTTCTCTTGCCAGCCAGAGAAGTTAAGATTATGGAGGGAGACGTGAAAGTTGTAAACTTTGCTGAACCAAAGGTGAATTTAGCTACGCTTGTCGAAGTATCTGACAGCACTGACCGGGGTTTCGCTGCATCTGAGGAAAGTAGTTCAGGAAGAGCCATGTATCGAAGGACACCCGTTGAAGACGCCTTACCGCCGAAAGAACCAAGAATCCGGGATATTAAGCAGAGGATATTTGACCGACTAGCAACTGTAAACGATGGCTCAGAGTTACAAAGAATATTGGCTCTAGTGGAGAGAATGCTGAAGGAAGGCGTAAATGAGCATCAAGAGAAGAAGAAGATTGTGAAGTCGACGATTGGAGAGAAGATCAAGAAAGAAAACGTAGATGACCAGATGATTAGGAGTTCGTGGGTTCGACGGTTGGAGTGGAGAGAGAAGAATAAGATACTGTAGAGCGTCTACAGGACGTATTTAGTGCACAGGCCCCGACCGTAATTAAGCCAGAAAAACCAGAAGTGCAGTACTCGTGTATTGAGCCAGTTCATGAAGAGAAAGGAGATTTAAATGTCAAGGAGAGAAAAACCTTCATTTGGGTAAAAGTCAGTTGCCGGACGGTCTTCGATCGAGGGAAAAGTCTCAATGAGTTACTTAGTAGCCACGACCATTATGGCTATCAATAAAGACGTTTGGCCAGTGGTAAGAAGAGTTGCTTATCGAGCCCTCTTCGATCGTGGCCGGAATCACAGCCCAGACCATCCAGAAGCCGAACGAGGAGGCAGTAAGCTGAAAGGGTCCATATCACCGCCAGGGTCTAGGATACTACATCATAGCATAAATTTGAGTATTCTTATTCTATTCCGGGCCCCTCAGCCCTTAAAACCTGTCGATTTCGGCACCCTTGCATTTGAGCTAATCATATCATTCTTGCGGCCATGCAGTCTCGGGGGAGTGGGGAGAGAGAGAGAGAGAGAGAGAACCTTTGACATGTTTGTTGTGAAAAACTGAAACATTCAGAGTATGTTTAGTTTTAGGTGGGGGAATGCGACGAGGTGACCTTCGAGGTAGAAATCTCTCTCTCTCTCTCTTTTCCATGCTACTCTCTGCCGGGGCTGCACTACTCTATGAGTTGGTACTAATAAAATGGTAAATTTGTTCGTATAGGAGAGAGAAGAGAGAGAGAGAGAGAGAGAGAGAGAGAGAGAGAGAGAGAGAGAGATTAGATTAGATTTTTAGATTAATTGCTCTTTATTTTTGTACATTATGTTGTACATATAACAAATATAGTGTATTATGATAAAGGAATAAATAAAATTTGTGTAAGGGTATATAGTGTAAAGGTGTGTGTGATGTTGAGAGATGAAATGAGATGAAAGAGAATGTATGTATGTTTGTGCGATGTTTACGTGTTTTCCAAATTAAAGAAATAATTTTTAGCTGCTTGTTTGAAGTGTGATATGGATAGTGTGTCGCGAAGTTGAGATGGAAGGCTGTTCCAGAGGTAGGAGGCGCTGATGAAAAATGAATTCTTCAGCGTCTCCGTCTTGAAGGACGGGATGTCCAGTGGAGTCACCTCGCCCCTGACAGGCCTGAGTGCGACGTGGAAGTCAAAATAGGCTAGTAGATAAGCTGGTATTGAGGTGTTGAAAATTTTTCTAAGAAAACAGGCCATGAAGTACTTCCTACGTCCGGCGGTGGTGAGCCATTGCAACTCACGCCTGTAAGGGGAGATGTGCTCGTCCCTCTTTACACCATAGATGTATCGGATTCCCGTATTGAGAAGCCTCTGCAGTTTTAAGTCAAGCTCTTGAGTCAGGTCGCAGTAAACAAGTGAGCAGTAGTCGATGAGGGGAAATAGGAGTGCTTGCACCAAATGTTGGCGCAATCTGAGGCTAGTGCTCTTCCGAAAGAAATATAGCCGATACATTAAAGAGTGAGCACGTTTACAAGTTTGTGTAACGTGCTCTTTCCACGTAAGTTTTGAGTCAAGCACCAGCCCCAGGTTGCGCACAGATGATTCAAAGTTGACCTGGGCCCCCCCTATATTTATATAGGTGTTAGCAGTAGAAGGTAGAGTATTGATATAGTAGGGTGAGCCCAGGACGATCGCCTTAGTCTTACTAACATTCAGCTTAAGTCTGTTTAGTGCTGCCCAGCCCATTATCCTCTCGGCGTTAGCACTCATCCTGTCAGAACAGGAATCGAGCTCCTCAAGGGGGCATTGACAGTAGATTTGCAGATCATCCGCGTAGACTAGATGGGATACATCTGAGTCAAGGCAGAAGCCAATGTCATTGATGTATAACGCGAACAACAAGGGGCCCAAGACTGACCCCTGTGGGACACCAGTGTTTAGTGGTAGGAATGTAGAGAGTTCGTTGTTGTCACCAATGACGGCCTGTTCTCTACCAGAAAGGTAAGATGCAAGCCAGCGGATAACCTGCTTGGAGAAGCCGAAGGAGGGTAGCTTTCCGAGTAGCCTGACGTGACACACTGTATCAAACGCCTTGCTAAAATCAAAAAGAAGCAGAAGGGTGACCTTCTTCCTGTCTATTCCAAGCCTGACATCATCAGTCAGCTTAATCAAGCCGGACTGCGTGCTGTGGCCAGTGCGAAAACCAGTTTGGAAATTATCAAGATAGAGTCTAGTTTCAAGGTATTCAGAGATTTGATTGTGCACCAGCCACTCCAGCGCCTTGGATAGAAAGCAAAGTAGGGAGATCGGTCGGTAGTCAGTTACAGCTGTAGGAGAGTTGATCTTGTTTAATGCTCTTACGAGCGATGATTTCCAGGCAGAGGGAAAGCATGCCTCACTCAAAGACAGGTTGAAAATTTGACAGATTAAAGGAGTGAGTATTGGTAGTGCTTTAGAGATTACAACCTGTGGGATGCCATCGCTTCCCCTGGCCTGGGTATTGAAATGTGAAACTGCAGCTAACACGTCCGATTCTGTGATAGCCCTGAAGATGAAGTGTTCAGGGAGGTCCAGACTCTCGAGGGTTCGCAGATACTCCTCGACAGATGGAGCTTGAGGGTCATTGGAGATGGAACTGAAGTGTTCGTTGAGAGCATCTGGAGAGAACCGAGCAGGTGGAGAAGATTTAGAGGTGGTAATGCCAAGATTTTCAAGTTCTCTCCATATCTCTGCAACGTCGGTTAGAGTAGACAAGCGTGAATAATAGTAATTCAGCCTGGCTTCCTCGACCCGTTGATGAGCGTCATCCCTTGCGATTCTATAAAAGTATAGATCCCAAGGTAGACGACTTCTGCGAAAACGCCTGTAGAGCCTATTCCTTTCAGTTAAAAGGTCACGAAGAGCCGCGGTGAACCACGGGTGACGGGAGAGAGAGAGAGAGAGAGAGAGAGAGAGAGAGAGAGAGAGAGAGAGTAACAGACTACGTCGCGCTGTACTGCGTAGCCCGTAATCGACATTACTACTACTATCTCGCCGGTCTACGTGGAAGGAGCCAAGCGTAGCGCCGAACCAGCGTGAGTGAAGAAGAGAGCGAATCGCTGGGAGAGGGAAAACCGCGTCGTGCGGATCCGCTCGCGGCTCACCGATAAGCCGAGTGTGTGTGTATGTGAGAGTCGTTGTAAGAGTATGCGAATCATTTAGGCGGAATGAGATAATGTAATTTGCAAATCGAAAAGTATGTACTGAATGAAGGAGTGATACTGACTTGCGAGAGTGTGTTTCTGAGCAAAATGTTCTATCAGAAAACTTGTAAAATAACAATAAATTAACGAAGTATGTATAGCGCATGCGCGCAATTGTATTCGAGACCTCGTGTCGAAATTCACCGAGGTGACGCGGAAACTTGGGTACGAGACTTTGAGGAAAGCAGTTTAAAATTTGTCGAGAATACATTAGGTTTCGTGCCGCTGCCTAGTAGAGACCCCCCGGTTGTGCCGCTTTTAAAAGTAGTTTCTTTTTTTTTTGCTCTTTCCCGCGCCGAAATTTCAGAGCACGAGACATCACCAGTACGTGAGGAAGGAAGTTGCAGATCAAGTGTTAACCAGGTAGAGAGAGAAATATTTAGAGTCGTGTCGTTTGTGCCGCCGTGGATTAGCTAGCTCGCGTGTTAGTCGTGAGTAATCGTGTCGGCCATATTCGCGACGGTGAAACATTGGAAGCCGGATTACCGTCGGTCTGTTTATGAAAGCGAGAATAAACATTTCCAAGAATTATTGTAAGAAAAGGTGCAATCTGAATTTAATTCCCTTGACCCATGACCTATCACGTCCGAATCTCCTCCGAGGGAGAGAGTCTTCTTTAGCCGGACACACGCGAATGCAAATCGAGAAGAGTCAAGCCGACCTGGCGCCCATTAATAAATTCGGTCGGAACGTGTTTAACGAATAGATGAACTGTGATAGACCTCGTGTCTTTCGCAGAAAATCTACCACGTTACAGTGGCGCCCAACGTGGGGTATCTTGTTGCGCTATACCGTCGAGTATTTCCGGATCGTTTGATGCTCATTGAGATAATCTTACATGCAGTTTTTAATATTCCGAACATTTGTCGACATATTTCACGCGCTTCTGATTTGCTATCACTACCGGTTAACATATTATCGACATACATGTCTGTTGTTAATATTTTTGCTGCTAAGGGAAATCGATCTTTTTCATCTTCGGCAAGCTGATATAAGCATCGAATTGCTCGAAAAGGCGCAGCATTGATTCCGAACGTGACGGTGATTAAAGTGAATTCTCGTATTTCATCGTTATGAAACCAAAGAATCTTTTGGTATTTTCTATCTTCTTCACGAATTAAAAATTGTCTATACATTTTTTCTATGTCTGCGATAATCACATATAATCGAACTCTAAATCTCAATAAAATGACAAATAAACTATCTTGAATAGTAGGGCCTACTAGTAAGCAAGAGTTAAGAGAGGGTTTATTATCTATAGGCGCGATCGACGCGTTTTTAACAACTCTTGTTTTGGTAGTGTTACTTGACTCTTTTTGTACCGCGTGATGAAGTAAATAAAATCCGTCAGATTCTGCGCTTGGCGTTTCTATGAGAGACATGTGATTTAATTCAAGGTAATTATCCATTACCTTGGTGTAGTCTAATTTAAATTGTAAGTTTCCTTTGAATTTATTTTTAAGTGACATTATTCCTCTCATTGCTACTGGTCGTGTGTTACCCGGTTTATCGCAACCTTCTTTAAAGGGCAAAGCTACAACAAATCTTCCTTCCTCATTTCTACGAACATGCTTTTTAAAATGTGCTTCACAGAATAATTCATCGTTTGACCAATGTTTTTGCTCCTCTGGAATTTCTTCCAGCGTCCAAAATTTTTCTAAATCGAAATCTACGTTTGAAATCATACAGTTAGATCTTTTATTAATTTGTGATAAATTTAAGCTACCGCCGATTATCCATCCAAGTCTCGTTTTTTGTAAAATCAATTCATTATTTATAATTATTTGGCCATTACAAAACATTGATAATGTGGGTCCGACACCTAATAACATATCGACCTTTGATGGTTTGTAAAAGTTAGTATCAGCTAGTTTTAAATGTGAAGGGATTTTAATTTTTTCTGTCGGAAACTTTTGTATTGGACTAAAATCTGTAAGATATCTCTGTAGGTACAACGAAAAATACGAGGGATTTTTAAAAATTTGAATTAAGTGATTTAATAGTTAATGTTGTAAAAGAACGTGCCGTAGTATTTAATTCGTTCATCGCTTCAATCGTTAGTGTACATGGTGTTTTTGTTGCTTTTAATAAGTTTAATAAATTTTCTGTGATAAAATTCACAGTTGAGCAAGTATCTAAGAGTGTTCGACGTTACCGCACGTTTTACAATTTCCAAATCTACATTCGCTATTTCCGTGCATTTTGAGACAATTATTGCAAAGCTTAGCGTCTTTAACAAGTTTAAATCTTTCATTGACCGATAAATCCAGAAATTTTTTGCACTTAAATAAAGGATGATATTCTTCATCAGAACAAGCAAGACATTTTTTGTTTCCCGTGAAAAAAGTACGTGCAGTTTTATTGTCGATTTTACGAATTTTGGCAGGAGGACCATTGTCATAATGATTTTTACAATCTTTGTCATTGGCGAAAGTCGATAAGGAATGAAAAATATGGGCGTTAACCTTAAACCATATGTCAACGAAAAGTTACGGGCTAATTGCTAATTACCAAAAAATAGCCTTTATTGCGCCCCGGATGATTTACTACCTACCTGAGCAAGCTCATTTTATCCGGCATTAATAGACAACTAACCCCAAAATCTAGAATTTAAAATAAAGTTATTGGAAATAACCGTCCCTATCAAAAGTTGCAAAAAATTTAAAACAGGGTTAAAACTGTCGAAAATTTTTTTTCAATTTAAGATCTTGTTCATTGCTTGAAAATATTATTTTATAATTTTTACAAAATTTCAGAAGATGACATTAATACTGTCCACCTAGAGTACCAGGTACCAAAGAGTCCGTTGCAGTCACGATATATGTATTCAGCGAGCCCAAAAAACCCCGAGTCGAAAAAGTGGACTTATTTCCATCTTTACTTTGCTTTACTTTACTTTACTTTATTGTCCAGAAAAAATATTTACAGAGTGAGATCATGAGTAACACCCGTAAATCCTGCAGAGGTACACTAGGGTACCTGTAGGCAGGACTGGAGTATACATAAATAATAACAATAAAAAAACGTAATCTAATTATGATTTAAATAAAAAAAAAATTAAAAAATTTGTATTCCTAACAACAGTATAATATATATAATTTGCCTTATTTCGGTGTTTCGTTTTATAGCACAATAATAAAACCAGCATTATTAGTAGTTTAGCTTAACCCAGTTTTTTAATTTGCTCTTTTGCCAGCTTCTATCAATATTTAATATTTTTAATTCATTTGGCAGCATATTAAAGACTGTAATAGCCTTCATGTAACAATTTTTATTACTAATTTTCTTTTTATATTTAGGGATAATAATACTTTTATTTCTAGTTTTGCTATTCGAAGTGAGATACTTATTTTTGAGATCATAGTAGTGATATAAAACAGATTCATACGCATATAATTTACCTAAACTCATAGGATTTTCTTGACCAAATTTGTTTTTATATACAATTTTTAGTATCCTTTTCTGTAAATTTTACAGAAGGTTCAAAATATTTTTATACGCTCCACCCCAAGCTAGGATACCATAGTTAATTATGCTTTGAAAAAAGGCATAGTATATCATTTTCATTATTTCAGTTGTCATGCATTTAGATATTTTATAGAAAATATAGACGAGATACTTCGTCTTTTTTATAATATGCTGTATGTGGTAATCCCATCTTAAATTAAAATCAAAGAAAATTCCCAGATATTTACATTTTTCAATTCTATTTATGAGTTTATCTCTTATTTTAATACATGCATTAGTGGGCACATTATCTCTGTAGTTACCTAAGGTAATATATACAGTCTTGTCCACATTAAGCGATAATTTATTTACAACTAGCCAGGTATCAAAACACAATAAAAATTCATTCATCTTTGTTTGAGCTTCATGCCATGAATTCCCTGCCGCTATAATAACAGTATCATCAGTATAAGATGAAATTGCATCAATTGGGATTTCATTCAAGAGATCATTTATATAGAGTATAAAGAGAAGGGGTCCTAGAATTGTACCCTGTGGCACCCCAATATTGATTTTCATATTATCACTCTCGACATTATTAATTCTAACTTTTTGCTGTCTATCATTTAAGTAACTTCTCAGTAAGTCAAGTGATTGCCCTCTGATTCCAATGTAAGATAGCTTTTCAATTAATATTTCATGATCAACAGTGTCAAAAGCTTTGGCTAGGTATAAGAATGCGACTATAGTTGGTTTACTATTATCCAAATTATTATATAAAATATTTGATAAGTAATTTATAGAATTTTTCGTGCCTATATTTTTCCTGAATCCAAATTGATGCACTGATATTATATTGTGCATTTCAACAAAGTCAATGATCCTGTTATATAGTATTCTCTCAAAAATCTTTGCTATATTGGACACTAAAGAGATAGGTCTATAGTTTGACATAATGTGCCTTTCACCAGACTTATATATTGGTACAACCTCTGCATTTTTTAATGCATTCGGTCAGGTAGCTTTTTCTATACATAGATTTATAATATGAGCAAGCGGTTCTATAATATAGTCACTAATAACCTTTAGCGTCTTAGTGTTGATTTTATCAACGCCACCATTTTTTAATTCCATATGGTTTATAACATTCGCAACTTCATATACATTTGTTGGATTTAAAAATATGGACTTACAGTTCCTTTCTGGTATTTTTATCGTGTCTCATAAAGATTTATTAATCTTAGCGCTAAGATTATGGCTAACCTCGCAAAAATACTTGTTCATATTATTGGCTATTTCCAAATTATCATTAATCCTAATATTATCAACTTTCACATAATTAATGCTATTATTAGATTTTTTATTTTTACCTATTTTAATGTTGATAACATCCCATAATTTTCTCGGATTATTTGCACTATTTTCTACAATATTTTTATCATGTTTAATTTTTGCATCAATAATAACCTTATCTAGTATTTTGGCATAATTTAAGTATTCCTGTTTTAGTTGTTCATTTGAGATATCTTTTTGCCATATATTATATAATAATTCCTTTGTAGCACATGATTTAACAATGGCATCTGTAATCCAGATTTTTCTATATTTATTTCTCTTTTTAGTAATTTTCATTTTTGCCTGTTCAATACATAGTTTAATTTCGCTTATCAAGTGATCAATTGCCATATCAGGATCATGTATTGACATAATTTGGTGCCAGTCTCTTGAGCTAGCAATGTTTAATAGCTTTTTATAGTTAATTATTACAGTGGGTTCAGGTTTCTTAGTTTTGATTTTATTGAAAGCAACAAAGATCGGATAGTGGTCTGTTAGAGTTTTTTAGTTTATATGTAGCAGTTTGTAGGTTCTTAGTTTTAATAAAAATATTGTCAATACATGCTCCTTTACAAGTTGCAACAGGTGGTCTGGTAATACCAACAAAACCTGATGCATATCCCTGGTCCAAGAAATTATATAGGAAATCTTGAGACATTCTATCTAATTCAATAAGCTCAATATTGAAGTCACCTATAAATAAGTGATTTTAAAAATTTTTTTTTTTATATATATATTTTTTAAAATCTAGAATAAATTCATTTTTAGGAATTTCATGAGACCTATATAGCGCAGTAACATCCATACTACTATTATTGCTTAATTTTACATGAATATTAATTAGTTTAATCCTCCCCCATTCAATAATTTTACTGTCATGTTCAATATTCGTATCAACAAAGACTATTACACCATCGTTTTGATTGAGTTGACTTTCGTTATAGTAGCTTTTATAGCCATCTAACTCGTGTATTTTATAATTTACCTGTATATATGTTTCAGAGCATACTAAAATAGATGGTTTATTAGATAGACTCTGTAACATGATTTTCAATTTGTCAAAATTCGCAGACATACTACGTATATTAACATGCATTATGTAATCTCTTTTACTATTTAGCGATTTGTTAAGATCTGATATGGTCTCGAAAGTTTTTTCTTTTTAGATAGTATCGTTTAAAATTTGATCTAAAATTTCAAAATCCATTTTATTGTAAAAATAAAAGAAAGTAAAAATAACTAGTACCTAGTCCTATCAGATCGCTTTGATTTTGCTTTTTTTTGCTTTAGACTGCTGCTGCCATTGTTGTTGCTGTAGAACTTGTTGATTTTGTGCTGTCTTTTGTAGCTTGAAGATTGAGGATAGTTGTGGCTGTTGTTGTTGCTGTTTAGGCTGCTGTTGTTGTCTACTCCGTTATTTTTGAGTCTGATTTTTCTCACTTGTAATACTATTTGCGTCTGAACTGTTTTCATGTTGGTCACTTATCTTCTCTTGATAATGCCTCAAAGAAGAAGACAATGGCCGAATGGCAAACAAGATGGGATGTCAGTAACAAAGGGCGATTGATACATCGCCTTATACCAAAAATAGAGGATTGGACTGGAAGAGAACATGGGGAGGTCAACTACTACCTCACACAGTTTTTAACCGGGCACGGATGCTTTCGGGCTTATCTGCACCGATTTAAATTAGACGACAGTCCGAACTGCCCAGCTTGTTTAAACCTAACGAAGATGCGGAGCATGTTCTCTGTGACTGTTTGCGATACCAAATGGAGCGAGAAGAACTCGAGTGTTATCTCCAGACCAGAGTAACACCTGAGTCAATGATGACAACTATGTTGACGTCGGAGGATGGTTGGAACGCAGTAAACAACTACGTAAGGACTATCCTCAAGAAGGTTAGAAATGACGAAGAGAAAAATAGGCAAAGACAAGGCGAAACAGCGGAATAAAAATGTGGCTAGACGAAGGTTACTGAGTCGTGTCGGGGTTGAGGCTGTCCAGAGGATGGCCGGACGATGCGGAAAAAAGCAGACGACTGGACCATGCGAAAAAAAGCGGACGACCGAACGACGCAGAAAGAAGAAACGTGATGATGGCCACATCAATTAGATGAGGGCGTAAAAGCCCCTCGCGAAGCATTACTCGACGGTCGTACTGCGGGGAACAACGGCACAGAAGTTGGTGCTAGGTGCGCCTTTACCAAGGGTCGATGAAGGCAAAGAGGGCGTCCCTTGGTACAGTTGGATGTTTTTCATCTAGCCATAAAAAGGATGTGTTTAGTCGGTGTAAATCCGACACATGGCTGACTTTGCGGATGTGGCTGTTTCGACGACCCCATAACAAAGTCACGCTATGGTCTTTCTAAGATTTTCTCTAACACCTCTTCTCCGAGAGAGAAAAAAAAACACACACATCCATACGGACAGTTTCTAAAAACACTTGATTTCTGAAGTTCTAACACACCAAAAAGTATTTTCGAGAAGTTTTGACAAAACTTAAAATTATACAAGCAAAATTTAATATTTCAAATACTATAGGGTCCTCATAACCTCATAAAATCATAAATTTTCTTAAAACATTTTGAACTTTGGTAAGCGATTTAGAAGGTTTAACTACAAAATAGTAGTTTTCAGTTATACAGCGTATACAGAGTGAGATACAAAGAATTTAAATCATAATATCTTTCAAACTTAATGGTTTTATAAGCTACAAAAAGAACCTAGCTGAGGTGATTAAAAGATCGATACTTTACGGAAATTTCAACTTAAATAAAGCCTTTTTACTCTCGTAATCGTACGACATGGAAAATCCATATTTTTTAGTTGTCGATTTTTAGCTCAAAACTAGTCTTAAAAACAGTTTAAAATTATTTGCAGCATCTTTTTCATCTGGATTAAATTTTCAGGTGACATCTTGTGATATGCATAAATAAATACAGCATTCGCCATGTCACGTTCACAAACGAATAACTTTAAAAAAAATTATTTTTGCAGAAATAATTATTTGCAGTATCCCTTTTATCGCGACTAAAACTGCAGATAACATCTTGTAATATGCATGAATACATACAGCATTCGTCATTTTATATTCACAAACAAATAATGTAAAAAAAAACAGCATATCTGCACAAATTATCATTTGCAACATCCTTTTTATCTATACCGAATCTGGAGATTACATCTTATGATATATTCGAAAAAAAAAAATAAATCCAATTTATTTTTCATTTTTTCGACGTAGTATAATGTATTCATGTTTTTTGCCACATATCTATCATTAAATGATTGTCATTTTGGAATGATTCACTAGTTCTTGTTTCATTGTTTTATTATAGTGTAGAAGATGTAGATGTTTGTGAATATGAAATGACGCGTATGCATATTATAAGATGAAATCTGCAATTTTGGTTGAGATAAAGAGAATGCTGCAACTAATTATTTGTGCAAATATGCTCTTTTTTAAAGCTATGTGTCTGTGAACATATAATGACAAATGCTGTATAGTTTCATGCATACAAAATGTAATCTGTAGTTTTGGTCGAGATCAAAGGGATGCTGCTAATAATTATTTGTGCAGATATGCTATATTCTTATAACAATCTGTTTGTGAAGATGAAATGACGAATGCTGTATGTATTCATGCATATCACAATGAAATCTGCAGATCTGGTCCAGGTGAAAGAGATGCGGCAAATAATTTTTCGTGCAGATATAGTTTGTTTTTCAAAGATATGTGTTTGTGAATATAGAATGACAAAAACCATCAAGTAATTATTTTCTTTATATAAAGAGGGAAAGATAAATCAATGGTATAAATTGGAATGAAATCACACCAATGCAGGATCCTGAAATGGCCGTAAACAATTTAATAATATTCATAAAATATTGTATGGAAAAAGCTACAATAAAAAAAAAATCATATAGACATAAAAATAAGAAAAAACCATTAAACAAAAAAATATTAAACAAGGTCATCAAAGATAATAATCAGAAAACAACGCATCCGCGTAGAATAGTTAATATAACGAATACTTACTTCAGTGAAGTAGGAGCTAAGCTAAGCCAAAAAATATAAGTTTGAAAGAACCGGAAAATAATAAAAAATCAATTTTTATAAGACCTACAAATTATACAGAAATTAAAAGAATCATAGCCAATATGAAAGATAAATCTGGAGGGGTAGATGGCATTAGTATGAAGACAATAAAAGTAATTACTACACATTTGTTAGAACCGTTAGTTCATATATTTAACCTGTGCATAGAAAAATCTGTTTGGCCAGGTTTCTTAAGCTCTTAAGAAAGCGGACATTGTACCAATTTACAAAGCAGAGGATAAATGTAAGGTTTCCAACTATAGACCTATATCTTTGATATCAAATTTAGCAAATATTTTTGAAAAAATAATATACGAAAGGGTGTATAACTTTTTAGTAAAAACTAAAATATTATCTACACAGCAGTTTGGTTTTGTCAGAGGTAAAGGATCCACGGATGCCTTAGAATATTTAACAAGTGTGATATATAAAAAATAGATAAAAACAAACCAATAATTGTAACATTTTTGGATCTTGCAAAAGCCTTTGACACTGTAAATCACGGAATTTTATTAGACAAGCTAATTTGTTATGGAATAAGGGGAAAGGCAATTGATTTGTTTAAACGCTATCTTTGTGGAAGGCAACATAAAGTAAAAATAAAAAGTAATGTTAGCGAATATCGTGATATAATGACTGGAGTCCCACAGGGAACAATTTTAGGACCCTTATTATTTATAATATATGTTAATTATTTGTTATTAGATATACCAAAAGAAACTATAATTTCATATGCGGACGATACAGCCGTTATATCCTCAGATAATTCTTGGATCTTAGCTCAGAATAAAATGAATAACTATCTTGAGACAATCTCAAACTGGTTAGCAATTAATAAACTCACATTAAATATAAGTAAAACTGTATACATGGCGTTTGGTAACTACTGTAATAGTGTGCCTGACAATTTAGAAATTAAAATAAACGAAGAAAATCTGAATAGAGTTGAATATTATAAATATTTAGGGATTATTTTTGATTATACTATGAAATGGGATAGGCATATATTATCTATAGTTAAAAAAACAAAATATTCAGTTTTTATGTTTTACAAATTAACCAAAATTATGCCAATTGAGTCTTTGTTATCAATATATTACGCCTTTTTCCATAGTTTGATAAATTATGGTATAATAGCATGGGGTGGTGCCTATCAGAACGCTCTAATTATTGCTCAAAGACTGCAAAATAGATTATTATGGATTATATTTTAGAATAATTTTGTTGTACAAAATTATCCGCTTAACATTATTCAAACATTTAACTTGGAATCTTTGATGTTCCACTATTTGTACCTCAAAGAAAATTTTGAAAAATCAAAGAGCAATACGAGAAAGAAATGTATTCAAATACCAAAATTTAATAAAACTATAAGTAATAAATGCAGCATGATAGTAGCAATAAGACATTTCAATAAATTGCCAAATGATCTCAAAATGATTACTAAAAATAGGTTTATTATAAAAAAGAAATTAAAAATATGGATTCAATCCAATGTTATTTGATGAATAAGATAAAACATATACATTATATATATACATTATATAACTGTTGTAATAATTGGAACAATTACATTAGATTATAAGTTAGTTTGTAAGTAATTTTTGTTATTAGACCAGACCTACGAACCGATGCTGAGTACATCTCTGTAGGATGTCAGTTGGTCGGATATATTATAATATATTTGATGTAACTACATTTTCATTCTGGTAAATAAATAAAAATAAAAATAAAAATAAAAAAATATTAAACAATATAATTTTTTTCAATAAATCGTAACTTATAATCAAATAGATGTTCAAAACAAATATAACAATAAATTATATACTTTGATTAATGTATTATATATGTTTACTATAATATTTAAAAAGATGTTATACAAATTTATAATTATGTATATTCCTGCGAGCCATGCGACTGCACACCCCTAGCTGATGTGAATTTTCAATAATTTAATGGTTTCATCGATTATCTATAGTCATTTGTATTGATAAATCTCAAATGAGATCTCTACTAATAGGGGCACTACTCTATTAGGTTTACTTCTAAAATACTCTTATAAAGTTTGTTATAATTGAAAATTATTTTTCAAACAATACAACTGTATTTAAAAATAGATGCATTGAAGCATTTTGAGTAGTATTTTCATTTTAAAATATTAGACATGAAGATTTCACAATCAATAAAGTGTCATTCTGTTATTGACAACTGAAGCTATTCATAAAATTTAAAAAATCAACTTTTTGTATGTGTATCTGTCAAAATGATAAGGTGTACTTGGAATTTTCTGCCGCACATTTTATTGCTTTCTCTTTTATTGCGCGCCGAAGGTTTGGGTCCTACGCAGGGCTATAAACTTATCGCCGTGCCGCCGACGCGGTGGCTGACGCGACCGACCCGACGACGACGCTCGGAAGAGCCTAGGGTAGGGATAATTCTTAATGGATTTCGGAAACTCTGACAGCTTCTGTGACATGAGCTGGTGAGTCAGTCGAGCGACAGCCTTTGCAAGAGTAACTGCGCTTACTTACCATGCACTCACGTCTCCACAAATCCGAGGGATAACCTCAAAACACCGTGACACTATCCCGGTCGTTACTGTGCGTACACGGAGCGGTCGAGATCATTGTTACACTACACATTTGGGTCGGCGTAGCCGTGCCGAATGAATTCCTAACCTCAAAATCCGTCACCGACCCGTCATACCGCCACCGAACCGATACACCGCAGCCGCGAACACCGAATCATTCTTGTAACGAAACCGCGTATATATTCTTGTAAATTGTTAACCGCGTTTAGTTTAAACAATTCTATTTGTAAAGGTGAAGTATTTTTAACAAGATGCATAATTGATTTCTGTTTCAGCCGGGATTTAACAACTGATTCCAAATTGCTATTCTTTAATTAAGAAATATATTTTATTATTGTTGAGAATATAAAAACAGACTCTTTTTTGCTCCTTTCCCCTATCCTGATCCTGGAACCGACTGACTATCCAGTCTCTTGGGGAAAGTCAAACCGTTACAAAGTTAATATTATTTTATTGTTAGATTTTGTTAATATAATTAATACTGTTATCAAATAATTACAAAGAGTTTAAAAACATTTTTTAATATTCAAACTTTATTTCTATCTTATTTTATAATTTTAAAACTGGTCCTGTATACTAGTAGCTATAATTACTTTTATAGAATGTTGGCTGTATTGAATATATTCATTTATACTCGACGGTAATTATTTCTCGTGGTTCGTTTTTGAAATTGTGCTTTCCATTGGTTAGAAGTTATCAATCCGGCAATCTGATTGAAGCATTTCAAAAACGTTCCACAAGAATTAACTACCATCGAGTGCACATCTAGTGTTTAACAGTATATTTAATAATATGGCCTCAAATAATTAAATATCATCACAATTAATTTGTAAATCGCGAGCGAAGCGAGTGTTTTTTGCTTGTAAAACAATTAAAATTTTGAAGTTCACAACCAGATCTTTTTGTTATCATCTAGAACATCGATATAAATAGATCTCTGCACATTATTTTCGTAAAGATTTTATTGTTTAGTATTATAAATGAAAATATATAGCTTATGATCGCATTAGAAGCGCACATAAGCTCACGTTTAGTTGAAAATCCTCTCTTAAAAAATGATGGCATTTGTTGTGAAGCATTTAATACGTGATTCTGATTGGTTGCCTAGGCAACGACATCAGATCCGCGCTTTAAATTCATAACCCTCAAAACAGTCATAACTCATAACCCTAGTAGAAATGTCTAAGGTGTTTAAAATGAAATGTGGATACCTTGATAACATATAAAATATATGTAATATAACTAGCAAGAACTTTTAGTAAAAATTAATCATTACCAAGAGTATGTAGTATTATAACATGTGTATTGAAAAGTGGCACCCTAACCCTATTTGAAGTAGTAATAAAGTATGTAAAGATTATTTATTTTTTTTTTGAAATGTCAGTGAGAAGTTCAATTAAAAGAATAAAGAGTTTGAAGATATACTGTGTCTCTGTGCCCAAAGTGAGGTTTGAGAGGTGAATTTAAAGAAAAGTTCAGTATCCGAGTCAGTAAATTTAAGTCTATCATTATACAATGCTCTTTGAATTGTAAAAAGGCTACTAGACATGTTACCTAGAAATATGTAACCTAGATGATTCTGATTTAACTGTTTTCGTTCATATTTTCACATCCAGGCTCATGAGAATTTTTTAATTGAGCAGGTCAAATTTTACTTACAGCCAGTTACGCAGAAACTGCTATCTCTAGCACATTGTAATTAGAATTTCGACTTTTAATAGTTGTGAGAGATTTTGAGACCGATACCTGTTTTTCCATTTTTGCATTTATTCTCATTCAAAAATTAACAGGTCTAGAGAGCTCATATTTTGTATATAGATTTCTTTTGTGATTGTGGAAAGATATTTAAAGTTGAATCGACCTTAACTGAAATACTTTTGTGTTCGACTCCAACACCCATGATAATTATTTAGTCGTATAGCATGAGTTTGCATTCACATCAGTATCTCACAACTATTAAAAGTCGAAATTCTAATTAATGCCTTGACAAAAAAGCTAAAATACTTATCACTTTCTTCATGTAAAAATACACTGGAAACCAGAAATACAATGTGCTAGAGATGGCAGTTTCTGTGTAACTGTCTACAAGCAAAGTTTCATACGCTAAATTAAAAAATTCATATGGACCTCGATCTGCAAATATGAATGAAAACAGTTAAATCATAATCATGTAGGTTACATGTTTTATAGGTAGCATAGTAAGTATCTGTGTAAAATTTCAGTTGTATAGCTTTTTTATAATGCAAATAAAAGGCATTGTAATCATAGACTAACCCACTGACTCTTATACTGAACTTTTCTTCAAATTCACTATTCAAACCTATGATGACGACATTGAGCATTATTAATATATTTATTAAAAAATAGTTTTGAGGGACTTAGTAACATGTTACATGCTTATATAATATTAGCAGACGTTAGTGTACCGCCCAACACTTATAATAGATTTTCTACCAGTGTTATTAGTCAGAAATAGAATCAAGAGCGCGCGAAGCGCGCTTTTATTCCTATTTGCTTAAAATTAAGGTTATTTTCAACGTGAAAATCAGATTATTTTTATTCAGCGAACTAATGCCTAAACTTATTCTTCTACCACAGTAAGACCTTGAATCAATTATTAATAAAAAGATTGATTTTGATTATGTTAGTAAGATAATTGCATATCTTGCATAAGATCTTATGTAAGAACTAGGGAATGATATTGTGTAATGACTTGTGCTAGATCTTGAATAAATATTTGATATGAATATTTTTTTTTATTTTTAACATAAGATGAGTCCAAATTCTGAAAATGCGTATAATTTCGCGTTTTGAACCAAACTGTCAATTAAGAATAAATGTGAAGATTTTGCGAGCTGCAGTAGAAGCCACGGACAAACGAAGAAAATAAAAATAGTGCTATTAAATATGAATCACTGCGCAACTGCACAGGACCTACTGAGCCCGTATGTCCGTGAGACAGAGATCGACATAGCCATCGTCTGAGAACAATACAGAGACCTGGGAAAACTACTGTGGGATATGGACAGTACTGGTAAAGCGGCAATTCAGACAACTGTTGGACCGGCTAGTACAGGATGCTGTAGGAATAAAACCGGTACTGATAGCAGGCAATTTCAACGCCTGAGTAGTAAAGTGGGGCAGCCAAAGGACGAACGAAAAAGGATGAGCGCAATTGGAAGCATTCGCCCTCCTAGACTTGGTCTTAGTTAACCAGGGATGTTTTTACACATTTCAAAAAGGATACGCAGGGTCCATCATAGATCTCACGTTTGTCAGCAGCTTCCTGATTGGTTTAGTTAGATCGTGGACGGTGAGCGATAATCACACAAATAGTGATCACCAAGCGATAATAATGGAGAGAAGAATATCAAAGCGGAGATTCAATGGGAGGGCAACAACAAAAAGAGTCGGTTGAAAAACGTTATTACCCGAGCCTGCGACGCAACGATGCCAAGGAGGACTTTCAATAATAGACGACCGCCGGTATACTGGTGGGATAGAGAAATTAACGCTGCCCGCAGCAAGTGTCATCGAACCAGAAGACGGGAACAGCGGGCTCGGAAGAAATACCACAATACTGGTCGAGGTAGAGCTTTGTGGACCTATACAATTCATGTCTTGAAGAAGGGATGTTTTCTAAGAACTGGAAAAAGCAACGCCTGGTACTACTACCAAAAGGAGATAAGCCACCTAAAGATACTGCCTCATACAGACTCACTCTGCATGCTGGACATCCCGGGTAAGATTTAAGAGTGCATATTAAGCGTTAGAATGGACCAAGTCATTGAAAAACCAGGTGGAATAGCGGAATATCAATATGGCTTTAGCAAAAAACGCTCCACTCTTAAAACCGTGATCTTAGTAGTTGACACAGTTAGAACTACAATAGCAGGGAAAAGATGGAAAAGAGGAGCTAAGGAGACTGCCTCCCGAACAGTATCAGAAGATGCAGTGTGCGTTATCTTAAATATGCCGCCTATTGGCCTTCTAGCAACAGAACGAAAGAATATATACGAAGAAAGCCGGCGTGATGACAATACTTCAAAGGAAGTTTTGAAATCAACGAAGGAACAAACCCTAGCTGAGTGACACAGACGATGGGACTCCAGTGAAAAGGGGCGGTGGACGCACTGCCTCATACTACGTATTGCTGGCTGGACCAATAGACGACACGGGGAAGTATATTACTTCCTAACGCAATTCTCGAGTGGGCATGGGTGCTTGCGAGCCTACCTACACCGCTTTAAGATAGAGGACAATTCAAATTGCCCAGTATGTTTGGAAGCAAATGAAGATACAGAGCATGTCTTCTGTGACTGTTCGTGATACGAAATAGTTCAGAAGATAATCTCAAGAAGGTTAATAATTACGAAGAAAATAGAAGGAAAGGACAAGGCGAAACAGCTGAGTAAAACTGTTGCTAGACGAAGGCCACTAGGTAGTAGATACAAAACGCTCCTCGAACTAATGCAGAAAAGCGTAGTTCACAGAGTTGAGCTCTCAGTTCCCTCTCTGATGTAGAGGAACGCAGGAGCTAGGGTTAAGTACCTCTAAGTGCTCCTCAGATCGATGCTGAGGATCGTAAGTAACTGAGTTGAGCCCAGACTCCCTCACGTGATGCAGAGGAACGTAGGTGTCGGGGTTAAATTTGTCCAGAGGATAACCGGTTGATGCTGCTCAAAGTAGACGACTGGACGATGCTGCAGGAAGCAGACGGCTGGACGATGCAGAATGAAGAAGACGAGTTTGATCCTAAACTTCTAGTCACCTTGGTGGATGGGGGATATATGGGAATATTAAACTTCAAAGGAAACGCCAAAAAGGATAAGGATTAACATCAAGTCATAAAAATGCTTATAACTCAAGTCAACAGCTCAAAATCAATTTTTAACAGCTAAAAAATCAATTATTCGCCATAAACTTTGCGGATTTTTGTTTTACATGGAAACGTTAAATATAAAAGTTGTAGACATCTTCAAAATACAAGTTTTTACCGTGGCAAACATTTTTTAAAACACTTTTTGACAAACGCTAAACGCTTCGCGAATCAAGCCAACGCTGCCGCAAGGCCGCGCGTGGT
This sequence comes from Nasonia oneida, assembly GCA_037356405.1. NCBI lineage: Eukaryota > Metazoa > Arthropoda > Insecta > Hymenoptera > Pteromalidae > Nasonia > Nasonia oneida. Next base: position 185,253 of record JAZHPH010000094.1, read on the forward strand.
GCGTTAGTTTATTCTTATACATACGATTAGGAAAATAAAAAATTTTCCCTAAAAAGTATTAAATTTTATCACGACTATAATTTATTAGCAGATATTAAAAAATTATCCACTGTCGGTTATTATTGAGTAATTATAGAAATGTGTATTTTAAATAATATCGCATAAACTGTTAAATGGATCATTACTAATTTTTAAAGCATAATTCTCTAGAATTAACTAAATTATTAAAAATAATAATAATAATGCAGAAATAAGTTGAAGTTACAAATATATTAATACATTATGCAACAAAAGACTAAAGTCGCAGATAATTCCTTTGGGTAAGTTCACTGCACGAACGAAGCGAGTAATCACCTGATTTTAGTTTTGTGTTGCATATAGAACTTTATTTACGACTTAACTGTGTAGCCACTTTGTTGACTAGAAAAGTGAAATTATTGCCCTATTCACCTAATGTCAATAAGAAACAAAGCATTATCAAATATGCCGCGGTAGGCATCATGGCATGTATAAAAATTGGCAAACCGAGGTAGTTAAATAATTCAAATATTTAATAATTTTGTAACTTTTCAACATTCTAAATGTTCCATTTTCATTTTTTGTTTATAAATTTTTAAGAAATTTTCAGATTTAGCAGAATAAAGAACTTTATTTTGGCTGTTTGCTGAAATAACGTAAGTTCGCGAAAATAAAAAGCCACTTTAGTCCCGCATTTTGGGTCAATAAAGTAGCTATGATAGTTAAGACGTGAATTAATTAAATTGTTATTTAGTAATAAATTATAATACTGCTACATATTTAAATGAGTTTTCCGTGCTGTACGTATAACAACAAAATACCGAGTAGTATCGTAGGGCTGCCCAGTAGAAAGTAGTGTAGAACCAGTGGCTGCAAACGGAGAGTGTGGATGACCAGTTGATTGTCGTCCAGATAGTTTAACACCGTAAAGACTGTATGACTCTTCCAATAGATCCATATCACTGCTTAATCATGTAATACATACAGGCTTCTTTTAATTAACGAACTTCTTTTTAATTATTTTAATTTTGTTTTGAAATACTTTACATAATGTTTAATAAATCAAATATAAATGATTAGAATTGAAATTTTACAAATAGATGCAAACCTTTTTTTACATTGTAGTTTTTGAGTAATATTATAAAAGCAAATTTTGTAGCGATAATGGATAATTAAAACGATATTTTTTGTATAAAAATGTATGAAGTAATTAATCGATTATCATGCCTAATAAATATATCCAATCACATGAAATTTATGCAAGACGTGCAACCATAGAAACAGTGAAAAACTTTTTTGTTTATTACTGAATACTTAATTAATCAATCCAAACAATAACTAAGGCTTTTAGGTTACTTCAAAATAATGTATGCGTAGAGTCGTAAATACAGAATAACATTTTAATCATCCACAGTATAATTTAATCAGGTCATCGTGACAAAACAACGATTGAAATTAAGATAAAATAGACATTTTAAACTCACCTAGCTTCTTCATCGATGACTGGCGTTACAGTACCAGAATACTGCGAATAGTAGGGATCTTCGTAGCTACTACCTGCGCTAAAACTTCCTGGAGGATACCTGCTTGAAGTGGTTGAGCCTGGACCAGTACTGCTGCCTGTACTACCAACCGATGCTGTGCTTATGCCAACACCACCTCCTCGCTCGGGACTACTCGTATAACCAGTTTCTCCATGTGATCGATCTATAAGAATAATAAAATTTGCTTATTTATTTTTACATTTACTCCCAGATTAACAATAATATAGACAATATAAATACTAAACCACTGACCCAGCATAGAGAGAGAAGCGTAATCGCAAAACGTAAACAAAGGGCCTATACATGCAAAGTATACACCCGGTACAATCTTTGTATTAATTCTAATTATGTAATGTATTTTAATAAATGCTCAGTTACAGTAATTATTATTTTTATGATATTGAGTTCCACCTTTGCGGTCTCTTTGGGGTTTGGGTATAGTCTTGAAGGCCTTGACTCTTATTCGTATATCGAAGCCCTCCACCCTGCGGAGTTGCATCGATTTCATAGGAAAGATATCACCCCTCCTCTTGTTGTAATGATCCAAGCAACATCATTTCTTGTGTCAACTATTGCATTGCTGACACGTCAAGAGTTAGGAATCTCCATCTAAGTTCACCTGCGCATCAGCCCTTCTCCTCCACGCTTCAGGTCCAGATACGAATATTGTTTTATATTTTTCACATAAATAAATACGGAACAACCTGTTTCATTGGCGCCCGAAAAGAGACTTGAAACGTAGAAGAGAATTTGTTTACGTGTAAGAAAAACCCAGTTGTGTAAAAGAAAAAATTTTTCCTTGAGATTTCTGAAATTAACGGCTCTTTAACCAACCAACAAATACACAACCGGATCTTGTATCTGACTGACCGAGTGGAGCAGCTTCTCGACCGTGATGCACGACAAACAGAGCAAATCCAGGAATTTAACAATATTGTAAAAACACTGCAGAAAAATGAAGTGAAACACGCCGATCAATCAAAAGTCGCTTAAATAAATGTGCATCGCTAACACGAAAATGTGCTGAACTGTTGCAAAGATTTGTGGAAAGCACGGAAAGATTCCGATCTAATATTAGAGAAAATTTATGACATACAAGAAAATGTTAAGACCTCCAACGATCAACAAGAAAAGCAAATAAAAACTCTGACTACTAATATAGTTATATGACAAAAAAAAAATAATAATTGCTTGGAGAACATTGAGATATTCATAAATGAAATGCACCTACTTGAGGAAGATTTTTACCTTACTTGTGAGATTGTTACTGACCTTTCCATAGTAACTAAGATTCGGTTAAGAAAAGTAGAGAATATAGTACAAGTACTTAAAGAACAAATGAACAATCTCATGAAGATTGTGCAAAATTTAAAAATATAGTGCATTTGAGAACTAATGATTCAGTGTAAAAAATTATTAATTATTATTATTATTATTACAAAATTCATATAATATAAAAATTTAACCCAGAAATTTTCTTTATGCTTCAAAATGGCAAATAACTCTAAGAGACGCTCTGAAATACTCTTCGAGGAATAAAGCAATAATGATGAGGAATGTATTGACAAAGACTAAAATTTGTAATGGCAAGAAACCGTAATTTTCATACTAAAAACACGGGATCGAAAACAAGATGCACAAGAGGATCGTATAGACATAATAGAGAACGAGAACGTATGAGAAAATGATTCCCCGTGCATATTATTCAGATTTAATCAAAATGAGGTACAATTGAACGACATAAAAGTCTGAAAAATTAAATAACTTCTGGTTTTATTAGTATCAAATAATGATTACCTTATACAGCGTAATACATAATTACGTTTGAACTTTGATTACTTCAAGGAATCAATAGAAGAAATTCAAAAGGTCTACAATAAACATTCTGAAAAATCTAGACTCAAGAAGATTTAAAAAAAAACTCGAAAATTTGTTCTATCTTGTAAAACCAGAAGTTTGCGGATTTAAATGCATTATTTCTCAAGCACTTGTAGGATGCTTGCTCATAATTAGTGGTACCTTATCCAAAGTAAAGTCAGGAATTACGCAACATTTTTTAAGCCTCTTAATCAAAGATTCTGAAATGAGAATATTTAATGAGCAAACGCGAAAAAAGTAGAATTCGGTCAATATATTCTTGGGCGAAAAAGTAGCGTCAACTACGCAACGTATATGTTCTGTTTAGCCCGCGAGCTAAACGTGACAGAACATTTCCAGAGAGAAATTAGACGAACTGTCACAAACCACAAAATTCAAACAATTAACGAATTTCTAGGAATTCTTGCTGATTTAAATAGTGACGACACGTTTTAAATAAAAAATAATATAAAGAAAAATTCAAGAAATAACGATACTGATTGGACACCCACCCACCCTCTCAAGGATAATGGATCCTCAAAAAATCCATCAAATACAAAGCCGACAGGCAATAATTCATTGCGAAATCCAGAAACATGGACAGAACAAGAAATCAAAACTATCCAATCAAATGACAGAAAGACTGAACAGACAAATACTCGGAAGAATGTTACCCAAAAGACTGCTTAGATTTTTATTTAGATGACAATTTAGAAAACAAAAAGTAATTGTGTCAGCATATATCTGAAGAATTTGTACTGCCTCGTTTAAGATAAGGATTAGAACGGATTGAAGTGGATTGCAACGGATTAGAACGTTTTCCTGGTTTCGATCCGTTTTGAACCATAACCGTGAATCAAAATGTAGTATTTGATCCGTTTCAATACGTTGTAAATGTTACCAATCCGTATCAATCTGTTTAGGTTACCTAATCTATTTAAATCCATTTCAAGTTTGTAACGGCGTGATTCGACAGACTTTCGTGCGGCCGTGAAGATGCCGCATGTCACCTCGAGAAGGTTCTTTTTCCGGTCGGCGTTCCCTCGATGACGGCCGAGTGATAGCGAGCGGACGATAGCCGCTGGGTGTAGCGCTACCACCAGTGCGTTGGCCTGCCGATGCTCGATACAAATGCGTGGTGCACCCAGAGCACCACGCTTTCCTCCGCGTATCTGTGGGTAAACAGTTAGTTGGGACAATCGGGAATTGCAAAAAGAAAGTAACACTCGCGTGTGAGTTTAATAGAATGAAAATATATTGTCAGAATTTAAGTTGAAGTACAAAATGTTACAGTGTTCCGAATACAACGCTTGCACGAACGTTTGCGAGAAGGACGCACGCGGTTTCTCAGGTGAAGCCGGGTCAACGATTCAGTGGCGACGAATCTCGGCATTCAACGGCTTCGTCCCGGATATCGATAAAGATGTTACTTACTCGGTCGCTGGCCGAACGCTATATTCCTCGTCCTCACGACTGACGACGACCCCCGGGAGTAGGTGCTGGCTGAGGTGGTTCTGGAGGCGTCCCACCAGACACTCAAAGCTATCTAGACACTCTTGTGTACCAGTGCGGTAATAAGCTCGCGGATATCGAAGGTTTGCTGCGTATAGCTGTGATCTCGGCCAAAGCGAAAACGAGTCTGAGCGCGCTGACGTTGTCTGCTATATCCTAGGGTATTAATAGCAAGAAGCAGCTGCTTACTATCCTCCTGATGTTTGATTTCAGCAACGCGTTTGCCACAATTTTGCCCTCCAAACTACTTCGTAAGTTAATAGGAATGAGTTTTTCTAGGTCTGTAGTTCTGTGGATCAAGTCATATATTAGAGGTCGTAATCATCGAGTGATTACGAAAACAGTTAGCAATTTTTATTGGCTCACTACCAATCTTGACGTTCCACAGGGCTCGGTCCTGGGGCCTCTTCTGTTTAGTATTTACATTAATGACCTTTGAGACATTTTGGTCTTCTTTAAGGGCCCTCAGGGCAAATTATCAGATGGTGTCGAGCATTTGCTATATGCTGATGACCTTTAAACCTATACTTAGGTAACAAGAGACGACTTGAGCGAGGGTGTGGACCGTCTGTCGGCTGTGGCGCGTACAGTGTCGGCCTGCGCGTCTAAGAACGTACTTCGCCTCAATATTGGGAAAACTATTATTTTTGAGTCAGATTATAACATTAACAGGGTGCAAAGTTTAGAGCTACCCGGCATTGAGATCGAGGATGACGTTTTCGTACCCTTTGTTGACACTGTAACCAACTTTGGTGTTGTCACGGACTCAAAAATGACATGGAAACCGCAGGTAGATGTGATTAGCCGAAAGGTTAATAGAGTCCTTTATGGGCTCCAATCCTTTAGATCCTTTGATGTATCAGGTCAGCAAAACACCCGACTACAGCGATTACAGAATTCATGTGTGAGGTACATATGTGGTGTCAGAAGGGACGAGCACATCTCCCCCTATAGGAGGAAGACACCGACTGAATTTCGGTGCATACAAGAAGGGAGTTCTTTGGGGCGGTGAGGCTTTATAAAGCAGAGACAGCCGCCGTACCTTGCTGCCCTTTTTGATAAAAATCAGTCTAGAACCTCGGCTAGGGATCCGCAGAAACTTGCAGTTCCCAGCTCGCGTACCGACGCTGGGCTGTACTCTTTTAAAGCTCAGGGAACGCACCTCTGGAACTCTCTTCCGCTTGACTTGAAAGCTCTACCGTCGCTTAGTAGTTTTAAGGCTGCGATGCGTAAGCACATTCATCAGCGTGAGATAGAATATGGCGACGGCCAGATCATGTGATATTTCTGTGATAGTCCATTAAATATTATACTGACCAATTAATTATGTTTTATATAATAGTATGGCCAAAGGTTTTATTTTATGTGACGTGATAGAATAGTCAATAAGATAGAAATGTACATATTATTCAGCAAATCTGTGACAATCATGACCTAATGTGATACTTATGTGACTTCTATATATTTTTGACTTGTGCAAAATAAATGCTAATCCATCTATCTATCTATCCTAGTTCTAATCGCGCGACATACGAGCGCGTAAGATCCGAAATCTCAGCGCTCGTTACACACCTCCTTCAGACGCTGCGCAGTTCTCGAAGCAGCTGTGCAACTCGTCGCCCGACCTGCTGATGATGCTGAAAATGAATGAGTATGTTTTGGATAGGTTGTGAAAATGAAAATGATAGAGAACACGGGTTTCGGAGAACTTCGGTTACTTTATTTTGCCGCAACTGTACACTCTCTTCTCCCCGCTTCACTTCTTTGATCCGAACTTCCATGGATATTCCTGTCGGATAGCCTCCCGCTTTTTGTAGCGGTAAGCCTGCTGTTGGCACGCCTGGCTTATGGCGAACTCTTTATCGAGTCGAGCGCGGTTCAACTCGCGCTCGAGTTCACGGGCTCATGCAGCTGCCTCCGCCTTCTCTTTCTCCAGCTTCTCGTAATTGAGGCGCATATACGCGAAACGCTCGCGTACTTCTTGCTCGCGGCGTTGTTAGTCCCGACGGCTGAGGTCTTGGGCTTGTCGAGTCGTGCTTATAGCTACTTGCTCCTTCGGCGGTCGCGGATGCGCGCAGCCCAAATGCAGTCTTAGGAGGCGCGCTATCGTCAACCCGACGGCAAAACTCGTCTAACTGACGGAATGCTGCAACCTCTCAACTCTCCATGCCCTGGATATTCCACTGGAGCTCTTTTAGTTCTTCTTCGAGAGTCTTCCAGTCAAGGTCGGTCGACGAAGCGGTGGTCACAATGGAGAGCGAGGGGCTTGGTTGTCCGCCCCGCATGTCTTCATCCAATGATAGCGTTGTAACGGAGCGCGTGGGGCTCTCTTTATCCCGCACGCCTTCATCCGAGGACGGCGTCTCTGCTGCATCCATGGGGCTCTTTTCTTCGCCCCGCGTCTCCTGCGCACCAGCCACCTCGATAACGATCTCGTTCATCTCCTCGTCTGCGCTGGCATCTCTACCGTCTTTGCTGGTACCTCCCAGGCGCACAGCGTTGGTGTAGTCTTGCAGATATTGCGGCTCAAGCCGGCCCATCCAGGTGTCGGTGGTGACCAGGAGTCGCTCTGCAGGCGTGAGTACTCAGCTTGCAAATTCGAGCACTCGCTCCTTTTCGTCGACTTCTTGTGTCAACACTACGTTAATTCCCGTGTCCCTGGCATCTGTCTGGATCGGAAATTCTTGTTCAAAAACTGGGCTTTGCAGTACCGGCGCTGAGACGATCACAGCTTTGATCGCGTCAAATGCTCTCTGCTGTTCTTTGCCCCATATATACGACTGATCCTTTCGCGTTAGCGGTTGTGGTAGCGTTGTATAGTTCTTTAAAAATTGTCGATACCACGTCGCCATACCGTAATAGCGTAGCAATTGTTTAAAATTGTTCGGTATCAGGTAGTCGATTATCAGTGCAATCTTGTCGGGATCTGGCCTGAAGCCGTTTCTGTTTACGAACACGCCGAGATACTTGACTTCATCTTTGCAAAAAACTCTCTTCTCGCGGTTTATTGTTAATCTCATGTCTTTTATACGTTTCAGCGCACGTTCGAGTACGCTCATGTGCTCCTCGAACGTTTCCGTGGCAATAATTGTGTCATCTATATACGCGAACGCGTGTGGCTGCAGTTTAGGCGTAATGATTTTGTCCATAAGGCGCTGAAACGTGGTTCTGGCCTTGGATCATCCGAGCAGATACCACGTAAACTGGAACAGTTCCGACCCGGGCACCGTAAATGCCGTATATTGTTTACTCTCCTCACCCAGCGGTATTTCGTGATACGCGCTACTTAGGTCTATTGTAGATATGTAGCGCGCCTGCTGTAGTTTTCGTAGTATGGCGTTCATCTGCAGCAACGGGTACGCGTCGCGGCACGTGACTGCGTTGATTTTTCTGAAATCGACACAGAATTAATATATCCCGTTTGCCTTCCGAACCATCACCACTGGGCTCGAGAATGCATTATTCAATGTTTCTATTATTCTTTAAATGCAATCAAAGTTACAGTTTATTAGAAAAAAGATGTCTATCTAATGTTAAAAATATTAGACACCCACAAAGTAATATAGTTGAAGAAGTATATAGAGAATTGAGTAGGTTTTTCCGTACATTTATAAGCGAACTACACAAAGATCGGTATCGATACCTCTCTCCTAACGTCGCTTAGTTAGAATATATATTGCAATAGTGATACAATTGAAGTTTTTTTAAGATCTTTTTTCCTAATAACAATTCCTACTAGGGGTGAAAGTAAAAATTTTAAATAATAAAGATTTGAAACACAAAAATTATGCATTGATTTATAATGGAAGGTAAAATTTTGAAACTGAAAATATTAAAAAACTATGACAGTTAGAAAAATAAATTTTCAATTTGCTTGACTAGAATGAAAGATTAAAATAAACTATATAAAATGAGGTAGTAGCAAAGATACCTGGGTATATTATTCGTTATATAGTGTGTATTGAAAATGGGCAACCTAACCTCGCACATATATTTATACATATGCAGAACTCCAGAAGCATGGTGACGAGCTGAAACTTTGCATAGTGATTTGTTTCAAGGTGTCAAGGAAAAAAAAATATATATACGTCATCGAGAATGTAAAAAAATTGTTTGTAAATTTGTTTTTAGGTTTATTCAAAAACTATTATAGCTAGAGAGCTGAAATTTCGTATGTAGGTTTGTTTCATAATTCTTAAACATGAATAAAAGTTATTTTTATATTAGCTGATATAAATTTTTATATTTATACAAACAGCTATTATAAAAATTCTGTTGACGCAGCCACAGAGTTTCAAGTGAAAGAGCAAACCAAGAGAGTTATATCAAAACTGTTATTCTAGACTGTTTCTGCACCATTTTTGCAAGTATCAGTGTAAAGAGTCAGATCTCCAATTTGAATACAATGCATATAACTACAATGACATGTCACTGTAGTTATATGCGTTGTTTAAATAGTATCTCGAATCAAATCTTATACTTATATGCAAATATCTTTGAAAATCCTTTCCAGAGCTCAAAATCCTTTCCAATATACTTCAATGATATCGTTAATTTTTATTTATAAATAGAAACCAAAAGTATAAATAAGAGCGCGCGAACCGCATCGTGATTCCTAGTTCAGCAAATATGCCGTTGTACGACAATTTACGATACATTTATGATACTATAGATGCACTTATTTTAAAAGGAATAGGAAAAAAACTTTAAAACATTTTCTCTTTTCTCCTCAAGGTTTCGACGGACAATGCCACCCTCATCAGGAGACTGATGTAAAAAATGTGTATTTATTAAAACCTTGTTGGTATATAATAATGTGTGTACAGTGTGAAATAAAACTTACGATTATGGAGAAGATCGGTACAAAATTCTGTCGAGAAGGCGCTTCCCCGCCGCGTAGCGGGGGGAACGTAGGTGAACAGTGTTTCTCTCTCAGCTGCTCGATTCTAATTTGCGCGAGTCGAAATTTTCGTCGTGTTTATATACCGCGGAGCAGTACGAAGAGAGTCGAGCGGCCGTGTTGACAATTTCTTCCGCTATTGACGTCAGAGCATGGCTTATCTATGTTTTGTTTTTAGCTGGTATATAAGGTGTGTATACTGTATTTAAATTTTGTGTGTCTTCCTTTTTATTAATGCCGTTTTCTTGTAGGTGTATGTGTAGCATTTCGAAAACTAGTATTTTATTTAAATTGATCTCTCTGCCTTTAATGTGGTAATTTTCAAAATTGAAAGTGTGATTCAAATTGTTGATGTGATCGGAAATAACAGTATTGTTTCATTTTTTGTGTTCATTTATATGTACACACACATTCCTTTTAGTTTGGGCTACATATGTAGCAGAGCAATCATTGCATTCAAGTTTATATCATTATAGACAACGTTGTTTTCTAGATCATTATCTTTCTTGTCTTTGCCTTTTATAATGATGTATTTCATTTGGCTATTTATTTTCGGCATAGTTTCGATGTTAAGGGTCTTGAATGCACGACTGGTCTGTTCGTAAAAACCTTGAATATAGGATAGGCTTACAATATTGAGTTTTTCATTACTGCTAAACTGTTGCCTCAATAGTGTATTTAATATTAACGTTGACATCCTTCTTCATATATATTTATTAACGAAGGCGGTTGGATAATGATTTCCGCGCAGTAATTCTTTGATGTTTTGAATATTCTTATTGTGAAATTTCCTGTTAGATAATTTTATCGCTCTATCAACAAGACCAAGGCGATTTTTTGAGACATAGGATGTTGTGATGTGTAATTTAAAAATCTGCCAGAAAAGGTCGGTTTTATGTACCAATCAGTTACTAATTTATCTTTGTCTTTAATCAATACATCTAGAAAACTTATGGAGTTGTCGATCTCAGTCTCGTGAGTAAATTGTGATCTATAGGGCGGCATGATCCGTCGAAACGTTGAGAAGAAACAAGAAAATGTTTTAAAGTTTTTTCTCTCCCTCTCTCACCACACAACCTGCCTTGGGAAGACTAATAGAGAAAAATCAATATTCTTGAGCACCACCGAGGGACAACATCAGATAGAGAAAACCCATTTTCTCTAAAAATATTGTCTTTCTAAAAAAAGTCATGATTATTGAAAGTTATTAGGACTATACTTCACTTTAATTTTAAGTCATTTCATGGGGCAGATCCTGAGAAAAACATCAACAACTGAAAAAAGTCGTTATTCTATGTGATGCGGTAACTGGAGTAAAAAGGCATTAATAAAGTTCAAACTGTGGATTAAGTTAGCATTATATAGTACTTTGATCCCTATGTTTGGGTTGTTTACGAAACCAGTTAATTACAAATATATTAAGCTTCAAAATTTTGTTTCTCACCCTGTATACTTTGCATAATTGAAAACTGCATCGCTTATATCTTTGGCCTACTCACAGTAGCTGGTGGGTGAAGTAATTTTAACTTTACATGGCAATTGGCGTTCGCGGCTACCTCAGACATACTGCTATCTTGCGTCAGTATTCGCAAGTGGCGGCAGCAACGCCGGCAGTGCGGTGCGTATACGGCTGCCTTCCGGTACTTGAAGCCATCGAAGGTATGATCTTCGAATATACCGAGGATATACCGTGGGTATACCAGAGGTATACCAGGGGTATACCGGAAGTACCCGAGGGTATACTGAGGATACTCGAGGATATACCGAAGATACATGAGGGTACCTGAGAGTATTTTGGGCTATTTTCATGACAGTGTGGCCAACGCGACAAATTCTCCCACATATGTGATAAATACTATATACTAGACGAATGCACGTGCAGCTACATTCGCGCAATATATGCAGTTACATGGAATATTGCTTAATATTTTTCTGAAGCCTGTACTACTGCTAGTACCCGATACTGACAGAAAACCGCCGGATTTAACCAAAAACCTTTATGAACTGCGGTAGTTTCAAAATATCTACTTCTTTCAGGAAGATAATCATTCAGTGCAAGTCCACTGCTAAGAGTGCGTTAAGAGAGCAAGGCAGTGACAACAGCACTTGATTGCTACGGTCTGTCTATACGGCGTGCCTTCAGATTATCTTCAGACAGATCCTTTATTGCATGCTCTTTGAAAACACGATATAAACTATGAAATGAAAAATAAAATGTACTATTTGCAAATTTTATTAAAATTTATCATACTTTGTACAAGCCAGCAAACCCTTCAAAAAAGCAAGCTGAATTCAATAAACCTTTTTTAAAAAGAATCTCTTTCAATTGCTTTTTGGCTTTCGTATTAAATTTTTCATCTGTAACACTAATTTCAGTCCAATTTGTACACCACATCAAAATCTGAACATTTATAAGCACCCTCAAGAAATTTTGAAAATTGAAACTAACGTTTTCGATCTAGATCTAGAGTGAAATAACAGATATGTCAATTAATTGTTTGTGTACTCTTAAGGTTTCCATAATAATGAAATCAGTATTATTGTTTTTACTTCATATATAATTCTATTAAGTTTTTTTTTGTTTGATGGATAAAATTATTTCGAATCAATTACATATATATAATTAAATCACTCTCTTCAATCTCACTCTCTTTCTCTCAATTTCTACTTAATAGAAGTATATTTTTCACATTTTTAAAAAAAAATGGGGGTTGGCGAGCGAAGCGATCAGGGGACGAGGGAGGGGTACCCTCCTAGTAAAACTATAAATATAAGTATAAGACTAAGGGAGTAATTGAGGGAAAGTAAATAAGAATATTGTTTGAATATGCAGTATATTTATTCTTTTTAAATATTAACAAATACATTTTTATTAAATAGCAGCAAAACCGTGCTTGAAATTATGGTTTAATTTAAATAACCCATATCCGAAAGAGTGAATGAGAAAAATCGGTTTCTACATTTCAGCTCTTTACTTGAGAACCGATCAACCAAATCATCAAAAAATTTTAACAGCAAATAGCTTTTTCATGGTAAATCGAGGAAAAGGAGGTAATATTATTCTTTTTCAAATGCATTATAGCTGAATTGTTTGTAACAATGGGATGATTAAAAAAAAAAGCAAAATACGGATAACGCATTCCTACATTTTCTAAAAACACGTATTCTAACTCCAAACACTTTGAAACTTGTTTCTAACGTGTTTTTGATAAACTCGAAAATTTTACTATTACAAAGCATCCTCAAGGAGAAAGCAAAAATACTTCTGCTTCCTCCTAGAGGAAGCTTTGTAATAGTAAAATTTTAAGTTTCGTCAAAACTTCTAGAAAATACTTTTTGGTGTGTTAGAAGTTCAAATCAAGTGTTTTTAGAAAATGTCCGTATGGATGTATGTGTGTATGTGTGTGAGTATATACCGTAATATTTCTGGAACTACTTCGCCAATATCAATAAAATTTGAAATGCATATCTATTTTTGTTTTCTTGACTATTTTTTTGGCCATTTTTTGATTTTTGAAAAACACTTTTTGCGTTTTTTTTCAATCATTCCATTGTTATAAACAATTCAGCTAAAATGCATTTGAAAGAGAATAAAATAAACTACTATTGCTTGTTTGGTCCTCGGGATCGACCGCTTTGTTCGGCAGATAAAATAAAAGAGGTGATTTTAAAAAAAAGTCCATATCTCTGAAACTGAACATCATAACCTTACAAAAAAATCATGTTGATGGGTCACGTGCAAAACTATATTCCATAAAAATTTCAAGTGATAGACCACTTATTTATTCAATCATAAATAAAAAACTAAATAAATGAGTTTTTTCGTGCCTTGATTACGAACGTAAAAAGTTCTTATCGCACTTGAGATTTTGGGAAGAAAATCGATATTTTATGTGTTTTGGCTAAGTTCATTGCACAGCTTTCAAACCCTATTGTTTTTTAAGATATCAAGGTTACTTTTTTTTGAAAATTTCTTGATTCTTTATATCTCTAAAAACATTGTAGTCAAATGCTTCAAAATTTTATCTGGCGATTCACTATGAAAAAGCTATCTGCTGCGATAATTTTAAACGATTTTGTCAAGCGGTTTTCAAGTGAAGAGCTAAAATGTAAAAAACGATTTTTCTCAAGTCTTTTGCTTCCTCAGTGAAAATACATAATATGCAAATCTGTGCCAAAACTGTGCCAAACTGTGCCAAAACGTAAATATTTTGGACATTTGACACACTTATGGCACAGTTTTTCACAGTTTTGGCCCAGTTTGAAATAATCAATTTGACATAATCAGTCTTACTATAATTATTTTCTTAATTTTCGTGCATTATGGCACAGTTTGGCATGATATTGGTACAGTTTTCCTCGATATTGGGCCAGTTTAGCACAGTTTGGCATGGCACAGGTACAGTTTCAGGTAAGTATGATTTCGGCACAGTTTGGTACAGTTTAGCATGATTTCGGCACAGTTTGTCACAGTTTGGTATAAATCAACACATTTAAGTATTCGATATAAAATTTTGATTAAATAAAATTATTGAAAAATAAAAAGTTTGGAGCTCACAACCAGAGTTTTGGTGTTATCACCCGGATGGTAACACCTATTTAGGCCCTCATTATATAAATTTTATGAATTTTAATAATTCTAAATAACTTCCCTAGTAAAAAAAAATTCTGTGCCAAACTATGCTAAAACTGTGCCAATGTGTACCAATATTGTGTCAATCTGTGCCAATATTGTGCTAAACTGTGCCATAAGTGTGTCAAATGTCCAAAATGTTCATGTTTTGACACAGTTATGCCACAATTTTGACATATATTGGCACAGTTTTAGCACGGTTTTGGTACAGTTTAGCACAGAATTTTTTTCCACTGGGGTTTCTCGTATAGAGGTGTCGCTGCACGTCGTTAAAGTCCCTCCCTATGAATTCATAAAAAACGCTAAATAGTGTTTTTTAAAAATCAAAAAATGGCCATAAAAAATATAGTTAAGAAATTAAAAAATAACTGATTTTCCCGAATTCAGAATCCAAAAATATATATGCATGTCAAATTTTATTGATATTGACAAAGTAGTTCCAGAAATATTACGGTATATATACACACACATCCAACACACACACACATCCGGACATTTTCCAAAAACACTTGATTTGAACTTCTAACACACTAAAAAGTATTTTCTAGAAATTTTGAAGGAACTCAAAATTTTACTATTACAAAGCTTCCTCTAGGAGGAAGCAAAAGTATTTGACAGCTGGAAAACCAAATTATTTGTTATAAGAAGTTAAGGGCAATTATTCATTTTATTACAGCTCCATCTCTCAAATACTCCGAAATTTTACAGTTAGAAACTTTAATTGAAGAATTTAATGACATGTACATTCAACTTTTTGGATATTTTTTGCCAAAATTTCACCTATTAGTTCACTATACAAAGATTTTAAAAAATGGACCCGTTAGAAAATCATCATCAATGCGATTCGAATCTTTTCATCGCATTATAAAAGCAATCGTTCTCAATTCTTCTTCGCATGTTCAAATTTTGAAAACTGTGGGTACAAGATATTTATTAAGTCTTATGAATTCCCAGTTTTCAAAATATGAAAATGATAACATAACTTTTGGTTCAAAGGAATCGAATGATTTATCAAACGATTTTGTCTCGTCATCAAAAACCAAGTGTGCCGTTAATAGTATTACTATAAGTAATTTTAATTATTCAAAAGGTACTGTGATTAGCCTAAACTTTATTGATAATTTGCCTGTATTTGGTAAAATTAACAATATTTTCGTAGTTGATAATAAGATTGAATTTTAATATATACTCATAAAGACAGTTGGATTTGATCCACATTACTTTGCGTATAGCATTACAGTTGATGAAACTGAAGAAATGAAAACTGCCAAATACAGTTTATTGTCAATAAAAACTCCTTGTTTGTTATTTGAAACAAGAGATTCGCAATTTATTGTAACGATACACACGTTGTAGATACTTAAATAATAATAAAACTTTTTCAATCATTAAAACTATTTCATAGCGTCTATACTCAATATTTTTTTTTATCTATTACATATCGTTATACAAAAATGACTTTCCTGACCATAAATAATACCACGGAAGCTCAAGCGCATTAACCGGCGCTCGAACATGTACGTAAAGCGGCTCCAAGCGCTCGTACCGCGAAATTTCTGGCTGGCATGGAAAAATCAGTGCCGGGCAGAACAAAACACGCTGCGACGCAGCGCCCGAATTCGTGACTTGCACGCTGCCACATGGTGGGGGAACGATGGCTTGAGCTGTTAGTCGGCATCGTCTATGGCGCTACGCGCAGCGCTGCCGACTCTGCTGGCAGCATTGCCGTAGCTGACGACTTCTCTCCGTGTACGGCGTTCTCTACTCCCACTCGTGCTAAAAACATCACCCTCGCTAGAAAAAGCCAATTTTCCCCCCTAGTTGCACAACATACTATTTTTTCGCAGAATTAATTTTCAAACTTAATTATTTTACAAACGAGTAATTTTCTTAACAAAATAATATGATAATTAGAAAGATCTTACAAAAATCTTGGAAATTGTATACTCATACGTAATCATCAACAGGAGATCAAATAAAATATATACAGAATTCGTAAAACGTAAATAGGTTATTTAGCAAATTCAAAGTATAATAGGTCGCGGCGCGCTCCCGACGGCACAGTGTAAAACTTATACTTGCCTTCGGCGCCCCTTAATATAATTTTGTTAGATTATTATTGCAGATGACAATTCAAAACGATATAACAGATGATTAAAGCGTAGGAAAAGCATCAAAAATATATATTATTACGACAAAATAATAATCAAACATTACATATTACAATGATATATTGAAATTATACATGTATATATACATATATAAGTATATGCACATTTATTGTGTTAATAAAATTAATAACATACATTGATTAAAAGAAAATGACATCAAAGAAGATTGTTAAGGGGATATC
Source organism: Nasonia oneida (assembly GCA_037356405.1). Taxonomy (NCBI): domain Eukaryota; kingdom Metazoa; phylum Arthropoda; class Insecta; order Hymenoptera; family Pteromalidae; genus Nasonia; species Nasonia oneida. Next base: position 202,070 of record JAZHPH010000094.1, read on the forward strand.
GTCCCAAAAAACACTTTTTTTCTATCACATAAAACTTTTTGAATGAAGTTTGCAAATGAAAAACCAAGTCCGTAGCGCCGTAGTGTTGCGTTTAATAAATCGTTCTATTAAAAGAAAATTTCGATGACTTTTGGTTTTCTGAAATCTTAGAAATACGAACAGATGTTTATGCATACTTCATCGTACTCATGCGATTGCAGCGCGAACTTTATAATCTAATTTTAGATGAAACTTTTTAAGTATGGCTTGTAACGGAGTGTAAATTCGATCAACGAATAACGCGCTAAACGACTGGATCGCGTTCTCTCGATGCGGCGGAGGACTCCTCTACGCCCGCGAAAGACCTCCGTTACATGCAGCTGTCTCAGCTGCTTCTGTTTTGCTGGGTCTACACGCCGCCTGGCGCATGCTCGGCTGCACAACTGCGTTAGATAAGTACTAATAAATAACGCCCGCAGAGGCGACGGTATTCGTAGCAAGGAACAGGACTGGGAAGTAAACGAGCGAGGTTTAGAAATGACGAACGAGTACGTAAAATAATCAGGCTAAGTTATATTTCACTATCGCGTCGAAACCATGAGTTTCCAAATCTAAAAGAACAATAATAATACGCGAGTCGCCTGCAGCTTTGTGACTCGCCGCGACGCTGGAATAATTGCGCTCGCACGCGTATATCGCCGTGAAGGTCGCGCGCGCCGGATCATTCTCACTCGGGTGATATACACTCTTATGCACACAATCACATTTACTGCGCGCCACACAAACCTTCTCGATCTCGTCGCCGACGCTCCTGATCCCGGCCAGACTGCAGAACGTTGCTGGACCGCTAAGCAGGGAGATCAGGTAACCCGAACTCAGCGTCGCACTCACACACAAGGTACAATTCGATCCGCTGGATACAGCACAGCACACGATATCACGAGCGAAGTCCTGTGTTTACCTTCCGAAGGCCGAGAGCTATCTGAGCGCGCACCTGAAAGATTAGCCCGCGCGCTCGCTATCTCTATCTCTCTCTCTCTCTCTCTCTCTCTCTGGTGAGTACAGTTGAAAGCTCTGTTGATCCATCATTTTTTTTTGTACTGCTTGTCTGCTGCTTCTTGCCTTCGGGCTCTCTTCTGTTGTAGATAGTTGCACGCTCCTTTTTGCAACCATCACGACGATACATAAATCGCCGAAGGCTGCAATTTTTCTCTGTGATCTTTTCTACTGCAAACTTTCTACACGGCTCCTAACTTGCAAATCTGCTTGCCTTGGCTTCGCTTGTTTTCTCACTTGCACGGCGTCTCTTTCTCTCCACAATCAACATTGTCGCGACATCTGCTACATCGTGGGAGAACTTTCAAGGAGTCTTCATACTGTTCGATGTCGGTACTTTCACGCTCTCTCCACTAACGCTCCATCTAACCGTAAGAGTTACAACACCTACTCTTTCACTCCGTCGATAACTTATCATCCGCCTACAAATATCTGCTTTACCGACTGCTCGTAAGTTATCGACGAAAAATGAGTGCAAACGGCGAGTAGAATGTGGATGTGCCTTTTCAACCATGCAGCAGCTGTAAACAACCCATAGAGCACAAAGACCCCAAAAAGTGTGAATTTTGTGGACTGTACTACCACGTCAAGTGCCAAAACACTGTCAACATCAAGACTATCGTGGTGAACGACAGGCAGATTATAGCCTGTCCCTCGTATGCAGACAACAACATCGCCAAGGGTGCCAAAGTGAGGACTAAATCCACCTCTGCTACAAAATCAGCAACGGGAGTAACTGCAACAACAGCAGCAGGCAAGAATACTCCCAAACAACAGCAGGTGGTGAATAAGAATACGAGGTCAGCATCACCATCAGCCAACACATCGAGAAATCCCTCACCACAACAACACCTACGCCGTCCGTTGAGGCCGCTGTGAGGGACATTCGCGGAGCTCTCGACGATATACGTAATGCTCAAACGGAGGCCCTTAAGACCCAGAACATCGTGTCGGAGAGGATTTCTAAAATTGAGCAGCATCTGGGCCCGCTGGAGAAGCGACTTAAGGCCCTCGATGAGCTGCCTGCACTCAAAACTCGCATACACAATGCTGAGTCCACCATCACTGAGCTGCAGGCACAAATCCAAGATCTGTCATCGAGGAGCCCGACAACGCAGCAGGACAACGGCAGCACTGTGCCCAACACTGCGGAGATTTGCAGCCTACGCAGTAAATTGGCTGAGGTCAAGAGGCGCCAGGAGCAGATCTCGAACAGTGTGGTCGTTATCACGGGTTTGCACTATACCCGTGAAACCTCGCTGCTCCTCCTTGCTTTCTCAGTTATGAACGCGCTTGACCCCACGGTCCTCAGAAGAGACCTAGCATTCGTCAGGACCATGGGGAGGCTTGATGCTACAAACAGCTCCGCCAGGGTTGACGGCAGACTGCCACCACTAGCCGTCACCCTATCTTCAAGTGCGCTTGCACGCTCGATTGTCGTCGCCAAAGCCCGGAAACGCAAGCTACACACTAGCGAATTGGACGCTACCTTTCTGGAGGAGGCTAAAGCTCTGAGTCCTGACCATCAAGGGCTCATAAATATCAATGAGCTGTTCCCCTCAGACGTCCATAAGCTGCGTACAAGGGCTAGGCTGGAGGCCAAAAGGAGGCAGAGCTGCCGAACTTTCGTCAGAGATGGGAGACTTTACAAAATATCGCTGTAACGATGACAGCGAGCGTGCTACCATCATCACCACCGACGCCGAGCAGGAGACTTTTTTAGCCCGGTTTCCGCCCGCTGCCAGCATCGTTCAACACTGAGGCTACAACACACACACACACACATCATTCCACCACATCCACCATCAAGCTCATCCGCCACGTCTTCATCCAGTTCTAAGGTATCTCTGTCCGAAGGTCTACGAGTCTGTCATCTTAATGCAAACTCGCTTACGGGTCACATTGAGATGATCAGGCTTTTCTTAACGTGGTTGAACGACAAGGTAACATCCATCCCTTCATTGAACGACTACCTACTGTACATACGAGACAGAAACAGAAACGGAGGAGGTGTGACCCTCTACATACATAAATCACTGACAGTTAGCGTTATTTCATCATCTGACAGTGAATGGTCTGGCAAGCCAGGCATGCCTGAATATCTCTTCTGTGAGGTATCGGCAAAGGGAGTCTCTCCTATCTTCATGGGGGTTGTGTATCGTCCACCTCATGCTCCATTCTTCCAAGGCTCTAACTTCATAGACTAGCTAACAACCAACATGCACAACTATTCCACGAAGGTCATAATGCGAGACTTCAACTCTGACAAACTTTCGTCATCTGAGGATGCCAAGTTCATCAAGACCTTCATTGATGAAAACTCCCTTTCATCTGTTCCCTATGGTGCCACGCACCACAAACAGGGTTCTGATACCTGGCTTGACTTGTGTCTAATTGACGAGCAGGATCGCCTGCTGTCATACTGGAAGACAAACTCACCTTTCATCAACGGACATGACATTATCACGGCCACTCTCGACGTACAGATTCCACGATACGTACCTAACACATACTCTTACAGAAACTTTAAAGGAATCAGCGCCGAGAAGCTAAGGGACTTTCTTAGCGCATGAGACTGGCCATCCCTCACCTCTTCATCACTCGACGAATGCATATCTACACTTCACGCTAACCTCACTAACGCCATCAATCATCTCGCCCCATTACGGACTGTCACACCAAGAAGACAGCGTCACCCGTGGTTTGCCACGGCTCTTCGTGACCTTGTATCTGAGAGAGATAGACGTTACAGGCGTTTCAGAGAGTCCAGGCTCAATTCGGATCTCCACACATATAGATTAGCTAGAGACAATGCTCACAAACAAGTCGAGGAAGCCAGACTGAATTATTACTATTCACGCCTGTCAACCTTGACTGATGTTGCCAAGATCTGGAGAGAGCTGGAGAAACTTGGAATTTCTGCCACCAAGGCCCCTTCACCATCCGGTTTAGCACAGATGAACTCAACAAGCATTTCAGCTCGATCTCCAATGATCCGTTAGCTCTTGCTGTTGAGGATTATCTGGATCTCTTATCTTCTCACCCAGGAAAGTCTTGACCTCCCGGAAAATTTCGAGTTCAGCACCATAACGTAATCGGATGTGTTGGCTGCAGTATCGCACTTCGATACTCAGGCCAGGGGAAGCGACGGAATCCCTCAGGTTGTCATCTCAAAAGCATTGCCAGTTCTCGCTCCCCTACTGTCATATTTTCAACCTGTCTGAGCGAACCCTGTTTCCCATCTGCCTGGAAATTGTCGCTTGTGCGTGCACTCAACAAAGTCAGTTCACGAACAGCCCAACTGACTACCGTCCAATTTCACTTCTCTGCTTTCTCTCCAAGTCCCTGGAGTGGCTGGTGCACAGGCAAGTCTCACAATATCTTGAATCAAGGCTCTTACTAGACAACTTCCGCACTGGCCACAGGACTCAGTCTGGCCTAATTAAGCTAACTGATGATGTCAGGGTCGAGATAAACAAAAAGAAAGTGACGCTTCTCCTTCTTTTTGACTTTAGCAAGGCGTTTCCACCTTCGGTTTCTCTAAACAGGTCATCCGCTGGTTTGCCTCCTATCTTACTAGGAGAGAGCAGGCCGTCGTTGGTGACAATAACGAGCGCTCCTCTTCGCAGCGTCTTAACATCGACGTTCTGCAGGGCTCCGTTTTAGGTCCCTTGCTGTTCGCATTATACATCAACGACATCGGTTTCTGCCTTGATTCTGATGTTTCCCATCTCATCTATGCGGATGACTTGCAAATTTATAGTCAATGCCACCTCCAGGAGCTCGATTCTTTATCAAACAAGATGAGTGCTAATGCCGAGAGGATAATGGGCTGGGCTGCGCAAAACAGGCTTAAACTCAATGTTAATAAAACCAAAGCAATGGTCCTGGGCCCCCTTACTACATAAATTTACTCCCCTTAACAGCTAACACTTTCATTAATATCGGGGGTGTCCAGGTCAGCTTTGAATCATCTGTACGTAATCTGGGATTGGTGCTTGGCTCTAAATTCGTGCTCACTCGCTAATGTACAGGCTCTACTTTTTCAGAAAGAGTACCAATCTCAGGTTGCGCAAGCATCTTGTGCAAGCGCTCCTATTTCCGATCATTGACTACTGTTCTCTTGTATACTGTGACCTGACGCAGGAACTCGATTTAAAACTACAGAGGCTCGTGAATACAGGAATTCGGTACATCTATGGTGTAAGGAGAGATGAGCACATCTCCCCGTACAGGCGGGAGCTGCAGTGGCTAACCACTGCCGGACGCACGAAGTACTTCACAGCTTGTTTCCTACGTAAAATGTTTAACTTGGTCGTACCATCATACGTACTGGCCTTTTTTGAGTTCCGCGTCACACTCCGGCCTGTGAGGGGCGAGGTGACACCTCTGGAAATTGCTGCTTTCGCGACCGAGACGCTGAGGAAATCGTTCCATATCAGCTGTTCATACTTATGGAATAACCTGCCATCACACATCAGAAACACTTCATCCCCGTCACTTTCAGAAAACTTGCTAAGGAATACTTTTTTCAACTCGAAACACATAACCCGTACACACTTCACGCACACGCACAAACCTACTTTCTCGCTCATTCCACCTTTTTATCGCCATACTCTCACACTATACATACTCTAAACATACCTCAATCTATTGTTATTTCTTTTCTTACTTTGTAATGCTGTAAACTTACAATCGTACAATATAATGAACGCAAAATAAAACTAATTAATCTAATATAATCTCGCTCTTATTCCTGAATTCGCACGTGTTTTTTCTCGCGCACCCGAGTCTACCCTGTCTCGTCGCGGCGCGCCGACATCCCCTTAACAGTGGTAGGGTCACGATTATTCTTATCGGCTCCCAACGGCTAACTTCAGGGGACATCGCGGTAAAAGTAATCCTCTCTGTTCCCTTAAGTTAGCCATCTAGAGCCTCAACTCTATAAAGGAGCTACATTAAGATTGTTGGTGACCGCGCCGTTCGAACAACAAATTCCAAATCTGAAACTTAATTACAAACCCCCATACCCTAAAACTACTTACTCCATACGCAAAGAGTTGCAAATATAATATTTTAATACAAATGTATGTCAAACCCCTAAACTCATCTATCCCAGACATAGTGAGATGCAAGTGAAAAAACGAAAATTATGCTCAACTAAAATACCCCAAAACCACCTACACCAGACACAATAAAATACCAATATAAAACAAAAATGCTAAATCCTAAACACATAAATCCACCTAACCCATGACTATCAGTTCCAAAAAGTAAATCAATAAATAATGTATATATTTTTGTATGCATTAGCACATTGGAGGAAGACGAGTGAGAGCGATAATAATATCTAAAAACGAAGCTCTCAAACCCACTTACCCTAAGCGCCCCGAGTTTAAATGAAAGAATATATTTTTGTAATAATAATAATCGGCACATCGGAGGAAGGCAAAAAAATCTAAAATCAAAATGCACCTACCCCATGTACAGCGAGTTTAATACAAAAAATACGTTGGCACATCGGAGGAAGGCAAGCGACTGCGAGCAACAAATCTATAATCAAAGCGCCCCACGTTTAAATGAGAATGTTATTTTATAATAATAAATCGGTACATCGGATGAAAGCGAGCGAGAGCGAGGAGTATATTACCGAGAAAGTGTATCAATGTATAATGTATTTTGAAACAATAATCTCTCATTGAAACTCGCTTCGCCTAAGATAAGTGGAAGTAAGATATCCGCAACTGCAAGATTTTGAATAAGGGACACTTGCTGTGTGGTGTGGATGGGTTTAGGAGCTTTGGTTTAAGACATCTATAATTCGCTCTCTTTTGTTATCCTCGGATGTATCGATTTATTATTATAAAATAACATTCTCATTTAAACTCGGGGTGCTTCGATTATAGATTTGTTGATCGCAGTCGCTCTCCGTTCTCCTATGTGCCAACGTATTTTTTTTTTATTAAACCCGCTGTACGTGGGGTAGGTGGGTTTAAGCATTTTTGTTTTAGATTTGCTTGCCTTCCTTCGATGTGCCAACGAATGTTTTTATTAAACTCGCTGTACATAGGGTAGGTGGGTTTAAGAGCTTTGGTTTTAAATACAATCCTCTCTCTCGCTCGCTTTCTTCTGATGCGCCGATGTATTATTACAAAATAAAAAATATTCTTTTATTTAAACTTGTGGCGACTGGGGTAAGTGGGTTTGAGAGCTTCGTTTTTAGATATTATTATCGCTCTCACTCGCCTTCCTCCAATGTGCTAATGCATACAAAAATATATATACAATATTTATTGATTTACATTTTGGAACTGATAGTCATGGGTTAGGTGGATTTATGTGTTTAGGATATAGCATTTTTGTTTTATGTTGGCATTTTATTTTGTCTGGTGTATGTGGTTTTGGGGGATTTTAGTTGAGCATAATTTTCGTTTTTTCACTTGCATCTTGCTATGTCTGGGATAGATGAGTTTAGGGGTTTGAGATACATTTGTATTAAAATATTATATTTGCAACTTTTTGCGTATGGGGTAAGTAGTTTTAGGATATGGGGGTTTGTAATTAAGTTTCAGATTTGGAATTTGTTGTTCGAACGGCGCGGTCACCGACAATCTGAATGTAGCTCCTTTATAGAGTTGGGGCTCTCGATGGCTAACTTCGGAGGACAGAGAGAATTACTTTTACCGCGATGCCCCCTGAAGTTAGCCATTGGGAGCCGATAAGAATAATCGTGACCCTACCACTGCCCCTTAAGAACATTTATTAAAAGTTCACACCCAACGCAAACTAAAATTTACATCGGCTTGGGGTGCGTAGTTGCACGGGTTATGAGATCTTATTAAAACATGTATATATAAATATATCTGCCTATATTATACAGTTGTTTTGCCAAGGTGAGATTCAGCCCTCCCTCGCCCCCCTCATAATAACGATAAAACGTTTCGAAAAACGCGTTATTTTAAACTCTCGAAGCGATAAAAGCTCTTATCACCTTAACTTCAGTACTGCACTACCCGTGTTTTGATCAGCAGTTTGTCATACAAACCGATGCAAGTGACACAGGGCTCGATGTTGTGTTTACGCAGTGGATAGACGGACAAGACCGAGTACTTACCCCCACAGAGAAGAATTACACGGTCAGCATACGAGAATGCTTGGCCGTGTGTTTCGCCATACGCAGGTTTCACCAGCATATCGAAGGTTGTAAATTAAAAATCATAACATATCACGGCAGCCTAAGGCGGCTATTCAATCTCTGTCAATTAAGCAGAGTAGAACAGCACGCGCCACCAGGTTTCATGGGAAAACGTGTGGTGCAAAGACCTTGGCAATGGGTAGCCAGAGAAATCATGAGCACCTTGCCAAAGGCTTCTTAAGACCACGAGTACGTCCTTATCCTTCAGGGTTTGTTTACTTAATGTATCGAGTGCGTGCTACTTTATAAAGCCAATGGCAAAGCAATACTTGCCGCACTCAAAGAGAGAGTGATTTTGAGATTCGGTGCACCCGTGGTGTTTTACTCGGATAATGGTACTGAATTCAAAAACAAAATAAACGAGTAATTGGCAGAGCAAGGAATTAACTACTCGTACTTGCCGCCATATCACCCGCAGGCGAATTTAGTGGAGCTGATAAACCGCACTATCAAGAGATCAATTTCCACGTTTACTCAAGATAATCATCGAGCATGGGACTTGTACCTCAATGAGATAGCGTTTTCCCTCAACACCGCAGTGCATGAATCTACGGGGGCTTCGCCCGCGATAATGAATTTCGGCAGGCAGCCGAAAATGCCGGCATCTTTTAGAGGGAAAGAACATCAAAAGGCTGCACAGTAGGAGGCTGTGGAAGCTCTGTACGAGCGTGCCAAGGCCTTGTCTGGCAAGTCGCAAGATCGCCAGGTGGCATTTTTTTATGCCCACCGACTAGCGCTAACATTTAAGGTTGGCGACGTCGCTAAGAGAAGACAAGTATTGTCGTCTGCGGCGGAAGGCATCACGGTAAAATTGGCTTTTCCGTACATAGGCCCATATACGATTACGGCCCAAGTCGGCTAGAATACATTCGAGCTGACGGATAAAAAAGAAAGAGTGGAAAAGCTAGTGTAGACGATGGAGAGGGGGACGACGATGACCCGCCAGAAGTTTATGAACTCGAGTCTTAGCTCAAGCCGACGGACGTAGTGGTGTGAGGGGAGCGCGAGCGCGAGCAATGTCTCGGTAAATACGGGTCGACATTCGCGATGGCGGAGAGAAGTGGCGGACCTGTAAACGGAGCGACCCCGAAACCCTCTCGCCACCCGCGCGGGCGACCTCGGAAAATTGTAATGGCGAGTGCGCCGACGGCGAATTAGCAGGATGGAAAGCGTAAGCCTGGCCAATCTAAGGACTAAATCAAATCGGCCGAAACAGCCAAAGCCGACGGCGTTATCATCTTGAAAGACGTGAGCAAGGCGCCGCACCGAGCGATTGACATCATCATAATATATAACATGAATATCATCATAATATATTACATTGACATTATCATAATATATTACATTGACACGGGCTTGCCACGAGAAAGAATGCGCACGGATAAAGAAGCAGTAACGCGCCGAGTATCTCCGGAACAAGAAGGAGGAATAGCCGAGATGCTACATCTGCGGTCCCCCTGATGTAAAGCGGTCGTACCAATGCTCGGAGCGAGCTGCACACAAGAAGATCTTGGCAAAGATCCCACGGGACCGCAAAAAGAACTAGAAAAAAGAAGAAGATGTAGAAGAAATGATCGCTGGAGGGAATAAAAAGTACCTCATTTCCCCTATATCCTGTGTGTTCTTAATTGACTTTTTTGACTACCTAATATCCCACCCATTGCATCCTAGCATCTCATTCTTTCGCATTATTGCGCGACAGCGCTCAGTGTACCAAAATCCACTTTTTATGGCCAAAATTCGCTCGACAAGATAGATTACAATCATTCTTAATGAAAAAAATTGCAAAATACTTTTACAATACTTTCCGTTCATGTAGAACAGCTTATATTTAATAACACGTTACATGCCCTATAAGAAAAATAGAAAAAGTTACAGCATTTGTTTTGAGGCAGTGCATATGCCCTCACAACGACTTGGCATAAGCCCAGCACATACACACGCGTGAAGCGCGCACACACACATACAGATACCCATTGAGACGACTATCAAAGCGGCAGGAGCCGCGCGCGAAGCATATAAGTAGAGTAGGAGACATAGAGAAAGACAAAAGGAAAGCAGCGTGACAATAGCCGACGCTGGCTAATAAACTATTGCCATTATTGTGCATTCTATAACCCTTGCTTCCACTTATGAACAAGCTGAGCACAGAAGAACTCCGCTACAGTCCGCAGTCCGTCAAGACGGAGATGCTGAGCAGCCGAGGCGAGTTCCTGGTCGTCACTCAACGATCTATTTGTAGCGGCTTTGCGCGTCGATCCCTAAGCTCGGCGGGTCATATTTGGCCCGATTTCGCGTTAGCAAAGCCACAACGTTACAGTTTAATTATTTATAAGGTGTTTGAAACACCTTTGGTACACCTTTTGGTACACTGTGTGGCGATACAGAGTTCTTTTGAAATTTTGATGTACTTATATAATTTTGAATAAAAGTGATAAAATTATTTAATATTTACGAATAAAATACATAATTCAAACATATTAAAATTTTTATGAGATAATTTATCTAAATTTAAAATTTTTAATCAAGTTAAATAAAACATAACATTATACCCTGGCGAAAAAAATCACGTGATAATTTGGCATGATTTATCACATGATATATCACGTGTAAATTCACGTCAGAAATCACTCGTAAAATTTGAATATTTATTTATATTTAAATAAATTGTTTATTTTTTATCTGAATAATTAGAAAATAGTTTATGATATTGATAATTCAAATAAATAAATCGCAAAAAAATAGAAAAAAAATTTCCCTGACCAAGACTTGAACCCCTGTCCTCCACTTGACAATCCAATGTTTTACTACCTGAGCTATTTGTGCTGTTGCAAGTTTCAAACACCTAATCAAATCGTACATAAAATATAATTATATTTATCACTTTATATATTTTATATGGATACGTTACGATACTGTAAGATAAATAATGGAAATTTCAAAAGTGTTATATTATTATTATTAATATATGCTGTATGCGTATAATCTATATAAAATGATAAATATAATTATATTTTTGTGTATGATTAGATTAGGTGCTTGAAACTTGCAACAGCACAAATAGCTCAGGTAGTAAGACATTGGATTGTCAAGTGGAGGACAGAGGTTCAAGGAAATTTTTTTTCTATTTTATTGCGAATTATTTATGTGAATTATCAATATCATCAACTATTTTATAATTATTTAGATGGAAAATAAACAATTTATTTCAATATAAACAAATATTTAAATTTACCGAGTGATATCTAACGTGATATATCACGTGAGAAATCACGCCAAATAATCACGTGAGAAATTGAGTGATTTATCACGCGAATAATCGTGTTAGAAATCACGTGATTTATTCGCCAGCATTGTAAACAAAGAAAAAAACGCTGTTAATTCTTTGGCACGTAGCTTCCGCCATCAAAATTTATAGTTTTAATAGATACAGAATTGTTCAAATATACAGTATATTAATGATTTTTAAAATACTATCAATCTTAATTATTTTACTAAAGGAGTAGACGTCACAATATCAAATCATATAATTTTCCTGAAATAATTTAAACCTTATTATTTTAAATACCATAAAATCCTTATAACCTCATAGAATCATGAATTTTTCAAAACATTCTGAACTGTAGTTAGCGAGTTATAAGGTTTAACAAAAATAGTAATTTTTAGTTATACAGTTTGGTTAAACTAAATGGTTTCATAAGCTTGTAACGAGTCGAGCACCGCGGCTAACTCATAGCGATATGAGTACCGCGTCGCCGCAACGAAGCAGCATAGACTCGCGCGCGAGGTAAACACGTGCGAATAAGGCCGGCGATAGGAGAGAGAGAGAGAGAGAGAGAGAGAGAGAGAGAGAGAGAGAGAGAGAGAGAGAGAGGGGGGGGGGGGGGGGAGAGAGAAAGCACGCGGACAAATCCTCCAGGTGCACGCTCGGATAGCTCTCGGCTCCTGAAACGAAAACATTGCGACTCCGCTTGTTTTCTATGCGATACACCGGTGTGCTGTGTCCAGCATCGTTGTGAAGTGTATGTTTGTGTGTGTGCGTGTGTGTGTGTGTGTCGCGGAACCTGGTTGATCCTGTCCACCCTGCCAAGCTACACTGGTGCAGCGAATGACCGCAGATATCGTCGTCCATAGTAGATACGATTAACGCAGTTGAGCAGCTGAGCACGCACCGGGCGGTGCGTATACCACTACGAGAGAAAGCTGCATCGATAGCTGCATGCAACGCGGGTTGATCGCTGGCGTCAAGGAGTTCTCCACCGCAACGTGGGATTGCGATTTCGTTGTTGTTATTGACTTTCGTCGCACAAATTCATACCCCGTTACAAGCTGCAAAAAAAAACCTAGCTGAGGTGATCAAAAGATTGATATTTTCCTAAAATTGCAACCTAATTAAAGCCTTTTTACTCCCGTAATCGTACCACATAGAAAACCCATTTTTTTTAGTTTTCGATTTTTAGCTTGAAAACTAGTCATCAAAATGATAAAAAATTGTCACAGCAAATAGATATTATCGTTTTTTATTGTCATTCATTTTTTCAAAAAGTTTGACAATTTAGTTATGGAGATATTAATTTTTTTTTAAATCGCCTATTTCATAAAAATTAAACGGAACAGTCAATCTGGAAAATCTTGAGGGAAGAAGTAGGCGATTTTATGATCTTTTAGATTGTTGAATATGTCGTATGAATAAAAAAAGCAAAAATATTTTTTCAAAGAGAAAAATGGCTATAATATAGCCACAAAATAGTCAAAATCATTACAAAAAATTGACCCTAATTCAGAATCAGAAAACATATGCGTGTCAAATTTTATTATAAACGGTCGCGTGGTTCCAGAATCATAACAGTATACGTACACACACACACACTCATCCGCATAGACATTTTTAAAAAACGCATGATTCAAAACTGAACAGGTAGGAGGAAGCAAAACGCGCCTTTTTATTTGCCTCATGGGTGATGTGGAATATATATATATATATATATATATATATATATATCGCCAAGTTCAAGCAAGTTCAATATGTAATAGACCATGGTGCGCGCAAGAATGAGTGTACACGCTAACGAGTGCGTGAGGGGAATCAACACACGTAAGTCTCTCCTCTTATAGTATGTGAGTAAATATCATGTAACCGCAAGAATGAGTGTACACGCTAACGAGTGCGTGAGGGGAATGCACACATGTAAGTCTCCCCTCCTATAGTATGTGAGTAAATATCATGTAACCGTGAGAGCTGCCGAAACTAAGTTACGCTCTCGTGGCGGTCTCTTGCCTTTTGTACTCCGATGTGAGCGGACGGGTTTGACAAGGTTGTGGCCGACCACTTATTATTTAGTTAATATCAAGTGGCGCGGTAGCACCACGAAGGTGAGTTTGAAAAGCAGACGAAGTCGCGGCGCCCGTAACCCTATTTACTTCTATATTGGTGTTCGGATTTTTCATGATACAGACAAAAATGCTTATCGTTACTGTTCGTGCGTTTTTTGGCTTATTGGTATGTTTTCTGAGCAAAACTATGATTTCCGACAGAAATATTTGTAGAAAAGCCGTTTCGTTTCATAATAAGCAAGTTTATATATCACGAATGCTCAAAACAGTTTCTCTACTTTTTTCTCGGTAGTAGGACCGTGAAGTTGTCCGCACAAGCTATTATGTGTAATACAGTTGGGTATCGCTTTCCTACAGATTTCTATAAGCTGCGCAGAGTAAATGTGTTTACATTGTCTGCTTGAATTTAAGGTTATGTTTTTGAACAGCTGCTGCACTGTCGCTGCACAAACTTTCTGAGTGTTGAGAGTCACTGATTACGGAGCCCAGGAAGTGGATTTCGTGACTTCCCGTGCATACATGCAAATATCGTTTCGCGGTAGCCGATCACGCTCGGTGTCTAGGTGCCAAGGGTCTTCGATGACGAGGCTGTCAAAATATATTGCGCGCTGTAGATTTTGGTATCCACGTATCAATATATCCCATTAATGCGGTCTAGGGTGACCGATAATAAAAGTCCTGAAGTGCGCACCATACTTCTAGTGCAAAAATGTTTTAGATTTTATTTGTTTATTTTTTTTTAATTTCTTCAATTTTTCTTTTTGCTCTCAATTAAAAACTATCATACTTAGAGGGCTGAAATTTTGTATGGTGTTTGTTTTAAGCTGTTAAAACAATATATCCACTTGTATTTATCTCAAGTGCTATAGTTTAAATTCTTATGTAAACACCAATGCGTAAATTTTGCCCCCGGAGCCATGGGGTTCGGTGTGGATCAGCTAGCAAAGACAGACAAGCAAAACTTGTTACGCTAGCCTGATTCTACATAATGAAATAAGCATCTACGTCACAAATTAAACATCTTGCACAAATACACTGCATGTAAGTCATTATAACGATAGATACTGCCTGCGACTGACTCGAACACTGAGTTGGGAATATCTGCCAAGATCATCACTTTTACACTTCATCATTGATAATCTTAAATGCACAAGTTTTACTTAATGTTTCTAATATCTTAATTCACATAAAAAGTGTACATTTCAGTGTGAGTGTTGTCATGTTTGTATACATGCATGAATTATGAGTAAGGTTAGATTGCCATTCCTAACATATTACCTTTTATTTTCCAAATTTGTTGTAAAAATCTTTTTTTAAACATCAATGATTTCAAAATTTGCTGATTTAAAGTAAATTTGATTATTAAGGTTATGAATTTAAAGTTATAAACCCATTAGTGGATCGAGTACTCAACATAATGTGGGTATATTATGTCAAAGTATCCTGACATATTATGCTAAAAAAAAAATATGGCCACTAGTTATCGACAGGCTATATCTTATGGCGTATTTTCTACGGGGGTATGCACTACCTGAACCCCATCATTATGTATTTTATTTTTATAACAAGTTTTAGGTATTTCAATATGTTCGCTTAAAAAGACATAAAATCTCTAAAAAAAACTTAACTAAAGTAAAAAGGTTAGGCGCGTTTGATGTTTTGCTTATCATCATGCATGTCAACAATTTTGTCTACAGTGAGATTACAGATTAAAAAACAACTCAGATCAATTATAAAAAGTCAAGTTTACTATCATATTATTTCATTTATAATACGGAAAACAAAAAATCATTATGTTTAATTAAAGTTTTAGTTGAATGATTGGTAATTTAAACTCAAGTAATATATTAATCAATTACAAATAACTCAAAAGATATTTACTACGTAACTTGCCATGCCCCTCACATTTTGTTCATGGTACATACTTGTTCACGGAGTGGTCTTATTGTAAGTGTACCTTTCTGCATATTTTATTTGTGTACATAAATATATAGAATTCTTATTTCAATAAAAGGTAATATTTTAAGTGTAAATCAATCAAACATAATGAATTAAACATAATGATTTTTTGTTTTCTGTATTATAAATAAAATAATATGATAGTAAACTTGACTTTTTATAATTGATCTCAGTTGTTTTTAATCTGTAATTTCACTGTAAACAAAATTATTGACATGCATGATGATACGCAAAACATCAAACGCGCCTAACCTTTTTACTTAGGTTAAGTTTTTTTTTAGAGATATTATATTACTATACTGTTAACCTGATTATTATTATTTATCCAACCTCTCCAACATGGTAGCAGAGCATGGTTGGAATATTTTATGCTCACATGTACCTTCGGGAAAGTGAGTGTAATTATTTTAATGAAATTAGGTTAGATACGCCACCTGGAAAAGTATTTCACGTTTGTTGTTAACCAAGTGAATTGTGCAGTGAAAAATTGAGCAGTAAAATTAAAGGAGAAAATTTCCTGGAAAAATTATATGCTTGTGAAGCAGAGAATTCGAATTTTCGCCTTAAAACGTCTGTTGAATAACGAAAGTCAAGAAATACAAGCTCAATGACGAAGGTAAAGTCGTCAGATATTAAATAATAAAAAGGCTTTTACAAAATAATTAAGATTTTAGTGCGATGTCAGTAGATTAAAGTCAGCAAGTTGTTGTAACCCATCCGCAGACTCTCTCGCACAAGCCCCTGGCAACCCGCAACCCGCCTGACAACACTGCACGTGCCGTAGCGCGCCCACCACACAGCTAGTACCACGCGCGGCCGCTAGGTGACTACGCTACTAGCACGAGCTCCCCAACGCGGAGCAGCATCTTTGAGGGCATAAAGGCGGGCCGGATCAAGGCCAAGGCATCCCCCACCCCGCATCAGACCGCGTCTGAGTAGGTGCACGGAGCCAAGGCTACTTGCACAACCCATTCGTTACACAATAAATTTGATTTTTGTTTAAGATGTAATTACCTCGTGTGATCATTTCGCTGCTGAAGAACATCGGCCAACCGACGTCACAATTGAGACGACTTCTCGCCAGGCAGCAACCACCTATACGACCCACCAATCAGTTTAATGTCACTTTCCGGAACAGCAGACACGCCATCACCACCTCTAGCATTCTCCGGATCCACCACTGTCGCCTTCGAGGAAAGTGACTAATTACTCTCTCCGCTCTACACTAAGCGTACTCCGCTCTACACTGAACGCTCTCTGCTTTACACAGAGCGTTCTCCGCCCTACGCAAAGCGTTCTCCGTTTTACACGAAATACCTTCCGTTTGCACAAGGAGCGATCTCTCCGAAAAAAAAAATATCTGACCCTGGCACATAATACATGTATTCCTATGTATTTTGGCTCTCTAAATACAAATCCGGTACGAGAATTGCTTCATCACCCTCCAGTTTTATTTAAATTGCATTATCGTTCTATTTTTGGTATTTACTAAGTTTACAGGATAATCTAGTATTGAAAATAATTTTTTTTTTGTTTCTTTTGAACCGCAAAAAACGAATCTGATGTCAGATTTGATCGATTACCCTTCTTTTTTTCAATCACGAAAATTAGTCAAAAAGCGCTACTTACGATGCTTAAAGTCAAATTTCTATTTAACAGACATTTTTTAATATAATTTAAGTCACTGAATACAAATACGGTGTCAAATTTGATTAAAGACCCATACGATCTTTTTTAAAAACGTAAAATAAACTGAATACTGGAAAATCTTATAAATCACGGGTGATACTAAATTTTGTTTTCCAGCGATTGCAGCTCTCTATCTGTTGGCAATTTGGCTGATACGGAGATACTTACTACAAGAAGACTCTTGTAAGTTATGGCAGGTACACCAAAAAAAGATTCACTTAGGATGCAGGGATTAGGAGTAGATAGGCTATAGGCATGCTGGCTTACACTATCTACTATCTACATCATATAACCAATATGGCGGACGGAAATATCGAAAAAAAATTTTATATAATAAAAAAGTTTTAAACGACTAAAAAAATTGGAAAAAATTTGTAAACATCTATAATAAACAAATTAAGTTTTTCGGTTTTTTCATAGATACTTCCCCTTAGGGGGGTAAACCACCTCTAACACAAAATA